>RCHF01002321.1:0-36000 GCA_003987895.1 Neonothopanus nambi | reverse complement strand
ACAGATCATCAACCGGTCTCACGACGGTGGAGGTGGTTGAAACGAAATTCGGTAAGTAACCGACTTTTATCCATTCAACGAGTCTCGAGTCTCCTACTAACCTTGCCTAAAAAAAGGCTTTCTATGCTTATAACAATCTCAAGCTTGAGCCACACACCCAAATCCCCAACGACTCGAATTCAAACTTGCCTCGATTGACACCTAGCGAACCCCCTTTTCGTTCAACTGAACGGCTAAATAGCGTTGAAGTAACCGGAAACCAAGGCTCCATGGCAGCTTGTCTGTCACTGTCACTGTTGCCGATTCCAAGTCGGAACAGCCTGGCACTGACCTATTGACGCTATCGGGTTCGTCGTTATACGGCTTCTGAATCCGAATCCGAAAGTACACAAGTTCTTTCGTACGTGGCGATGCGATGTCAGCACAACCTGCGAAATACCACCCCCTTCACCGTGACGTCTTCACGGGGCAAAGTGTCATACATAGGAACTTGAGACTCGAGGTTACTGACAACCCGGTCCTGGGTGTACGGATATGGATATGGATACGGTATCGTTATATTCGCTGACAGCCACCGTACAGCGCCGCCGTGGCTATTGGCCATTTGGACACGGATTAACCTTCCGAATCAAGAGGAATGGGACTAGATCGGCATTGAACCTGAATACGGATCTATGAGGCGCGACTAAAGGCGAGTATCCGAGCTTAATCGGAGTCCGGAATACTCGTATACTCGTGTACTTAGGACCCCTCTGAAGCCTTCAGGATCACTGTCGTTTGAAGTATTAGAGTATTAGGATTTACTAGTCAATACTTACCCGTAGAAACCGGACACAAGTACAGCAGGTAACCGTAATGTGTATGTATCGTATTGTATCAATGACGAACACGAACCATTACTTACCCGGACCGTGGCCACGGACTTCACCCACCCAGGCTAACGTCGGTGAGTACTCAAAATTCAAGCAATCTTGACGTGAACCTGAACATCCTACCAATTCCCTATTGATAAATACATACGGCCCATTCGCAGAATCACGAACTCGACAGGGGCGGGGATACTATGTGCTACGTACTAACGGTACATATAATCATTGACACGAAATGCTCAGCCTATTCTATAAGCCATAAGCCTTACAATTTACAATTGAATATGTTCAAGCTACTGTTATGATGATACCCCTGTAAGTACTAGCCCTGAAACAATGGGCTATTACGGGCTGGGCTCGACCTACATATGTATGTAACTGATATTGAGTTATACGGTTTACGGACCAATCGCAATTGAATGATACTATATGATAGCGAATGAATATCATGATGTATGTAGGGTAGGAATAGAGTTCTAAATACCAATACCAATACCAATACCAATACCTACTAGGCCTGTGGTCAGTGGCTACGATGCTCCACTGGTCCGGCAGGCTCAGCAGGTTGTAATTATTGAATATTTGAATCGTGATGACGTCCCGCCAGCTGAGACCGACCGGATCTACTAGTACTTCTTACAGTACTTACTTGTTATTTACCTACATCCATACATCCAACCACTATGAATCCCGGCTCACAGCTGCCAGTGGCTCACAGCAGAGTTCCTCAGGCTCAATCCGTCGCATGTCATTCATTCCTCGACTCCGAATCTCAGAGTCTCAGTTTTTAGTTTTTTAAATTCGAATTCGCAGAGCTCAGGCTGGCTCAGGCTCCTCCGTGATGACATTTGATACTTACGGTACTTACAGAATGTCCGTATGTATGTAAGTAGCCTTCGAAATCCTTAGCCTCTCCGAGCCCGGAGTCCTTCTCTGATTCAATCTTTTGAAATTCGAATTACTTCCGAATCGCAGTGCTTCTGGTTCCGTGATGATATACTTACGATACGATACTTACAACATGTACGTATGTATGCCAGTAAGTATCTTCGGAATCCGAGTCTCTGAATATCATTGACATTATGTTAACCTCCGAGTCCAATACCTCGGCAATACCCCAGGTACATACTCTTATAATAACGTCGTCGGTCAACATCGGTCAACGTCGGTCAACGTCGACTCTCAAACAACCGTGACACCGCTGGCACTCCATCTGAATCCGACGTCAACAAATACTATATAGCTCCCAGTTCCTACCTAGTCTGAACTCTGTAGGCTGCAGCTGTACGTATATACTTATACTTATGTAGTATACGTATACCAAAAAAAAAGAAGAGAGAGTTCCATTTCTACACCGCGACCCAACCCAACACCATTGACAATACCAATACTGATTTAGATGGTGGCCCTTCCGGCGCAACGCAACATGCACACGCACACGCACATGTATGATATATAAATCCTAATCCAAAGCCAAAGCCAGAAAGCGATCCGAGAGAAGACTGAGTGAAAAAGAAAAGAAAAGAGGAGAGGAAAAAAGGGGAAAGGGGAAAAGGGTAAAGGGAAGGAAAATAACCGGAACAGCGATAGCAATAGGAATCGGAATCGGAATAAATAAACCAACCTAAAAAAAGAGAGAAAACTCAAGAATCTACCCAGCCTATACACCAATGGTAAACGAATGAAAGGAGTGTTCAAAAAAGGAAGTGAAAGGAAGGGAGGAAAAGGAAGGAAAGGTAAATAAAGCAAACTAAACTATAGCGTACTAACGTCGTGCCATGCGTGCGGGACCAGATAAAGAAAGAAAGAAAGTGAAAGGTGAGTACTGGGTGGGTGAACGATCTGAATCGAAGAGTTGAAGAGAGGAGAAGCAAAGCAAAGCGAGGCAGAGTAAACCGCAGCAAGGCAAGGCAAGGCAAGTCCAGTCCAGTCCACTGAACAATCCAATAATCCAGTCCAGTCCAGTAATCCAATCCGACAGACATCCACTAAGGAACCAAGTACCAAACACCGAGCGTGCAAGCAGAGCTCAGCGTAGGCACCAAACTCCGTGTCAGTGTCCGGGGATAAAAATAAGATATTCCGGGGAGGTAGTTCGTACACCTCACACACTCACTGTGTGTAGTGACGTGTAAAGAGGCATGAAGGGATAGTGATGTGAAAGTGAAATGGGTAAGCCGTGTGTGTGTGTGCGTGCAGAAAAAATGGGGAGTCATAGTCATATGAATGAGACGGATGGATGGATGGATGGAGTCTAATAATGCAACGTGCATCAAAAGCAAGCATGAAGAAGTGATCTATGCATGGAAGAATGTCGATAGCGAGAACAAAAAAAGACAGAGAAAAATCCAAAAGACCGAGAGGAAGACCGGGACCAGCAAGAAAGACAGAAAGAGCACAACAGATGAGGCAGGCAAAGGCGGCGGAGGTAGGTGTCAAAGGAGCGGAAGCAGAGCAGATCGAGGAGAGCAGAGGTGGCATGACGCATCAAAGTCACTTCCTCCCCTTCTTCTTCTTCACATCCAACACACGCGCACCAGCCTCCCTAATCCTCGTCTTCAACTCTCCACTCTCCGTCATGGCCCTAATCTGCTCTACTGATCCCACAGGCTTACCACCAATGAGCAAGATGGGTAAATCATCCGCTCCGGTAAGCCGTTGGAGGATAGGTTTAAGTACTTCTTTGTCATCGCGGATGTCAACGTCTATGAACGTTGGTGCGGGGTGTAGATTCATCGAAGTTAAGGTGGATTTAATTTCTCGGGAGATGGGGGAGTAGAGCTGTTACGTATCGAAAAACGAATGAATACGAGAACAAGTGCCACAATGTGATAGACCAACCTTTGAATAAAGAAACACGGGATTTCTCGTCCAAACATCCTCAACCATTACCATAACCTCCTCACTAGCCTTTGATCCCCTCGTATCAAACTCCAGTATCAACTGAGGATCAATAGGCTTTTGAGGATCCACAGTGTGAGGAATGACGTTTGAAGGTAAACCAGATACAAAATTCGATATAGCGGCAAGCTCTTGTTCGTCCGTGAGCTGTACCTGTTTTTGACCAGCGTAGAGCTTTCGATGTCTTTCCAGAGCTTCAACAGCTAAAGGTGAATTTTTTATATGTTCGAGGGCTGCGGCCATTGGCCCTGCTGCTGCCTGGGGTTGAGTCGAACCTGATTCGAGTCTGAAGGAAGAAGAAGTAGAGAGAGCTGGGCGTTGGATGAAGAATATGTAGAAGGTCAAGGAGAACAGGGCGAGGAACACGACGAAGGAGGTTCGGTTACGAGTCTTTCGTGGGTTTGTGACTGCCATGAAAGAGGTGAGAGGGTCCCTGAGGGGAGTACGACTCGTTATACGAGAGATGGTCGACATGAGGGGAGATAAAAGAGTGTGGATTAAAAGTTTATAAAAACTAAGTATTCAACGTGGTTGCAACAAAGAAAGAGATAAAATAATTTCTAATACTTCCGCGAATTACAAACACTTCCAAAGGCGGCCTATTTTCTCCGTTATCAGCTTCTCTATCGACATTTTCTGTCTGCCAGCTCACTGTCAATGTCAATCGTGCCAGAAAAACGGGCTCGACACGTGGGGACGACAAAGGCTGTTATACACGATCTTAGAAGCAGTGCGAACATCAATATCGACGTCGAGAAGACACGGCAGGTTATTATTTTCAAGCTTCTCCAGCGTCAAGGCTGTCTTCTTTCCGACTAGCGGGTAAGTATTGACAGCTTGCTTGGTCGTGTACGGAACAGTGCTCCATCGACATGCATCATTATCAGCCCCAGGTCAGGCCCAGGCTCGAAGCGAATCGACTTGCCGACTCCAGAGCTCATCCTAGTCGACCTCCACTTCGACTTCGACCTCGGACTCACTCATTTACGATCATTTCACATTCTTCAACCCTAGGCTTCTCTCCTCTAAAGTTTAGAGCGTCACCCTCTCACCTATTAAACCTTCAGAGTCCCATCATTATCGGTACCATAATGAATAAATATCCTATCTGCAGGGCCAAGCTGGGACAAGCAGGGGTAAGCAGGAGAAACAGGCCTCCGAGTGGGGTGTCCGTTCCTGTCCCTTCCTTTGACCCCCTAACTGCCCGACAGGTTACAGGAGCCACTACCTACATAGGGTCGCGGCGAGTCGACTGTCATGGCTTAGGAGGAATGAGGATCCCTGAGTCTTCAGTTAATTTCAGTCGACACACGTTCCGGAAACTTCAGACAGCCGTTACTTAGGCAGCAAGAGACCTGACGAGTTCGAAGTTCTAACGTTCTAACGTTAACAGTCGGGTCCTGAGTGGTACCAAAAGCTCTGAGTTAACGTTAAACGTTAAACGCTCAAAGGGGTTTTGAGTTGTACGTGATATTGCGCTTCCTTCTACACAGCTCAATGCTAAGCAGCAGCGGCCGCTGGTCTTGACAATGACTGGAACCCTGGTCCTGTGCTTGTACCATGGATTTCAATGCCGTCGTTGAACATGTAAAGGCGGAGGACGGGGAAAAGGATAATAGGTTAGTGTTGGAGCCTGATCATGCCTGTGTCTCCTGGGTTGGTTACAGTCGTCGAGGGTTGACGTGAGAGGGACAGAGTCAATAAAAGAGTGTGGATTGAGTTAGCTCAAGCTCCCGCACCCCCGTATTTACAGCCTCACAGCTATCAATCAGCGACTAGTAACCAGCAATCACTATCCATAGAGTTCCTTCGTAATTCATTTCATTTCATTGACCTACACATCACTTTACACGCAACTTGAATGTACATACACGAGAACGGTTGATTCTTGGTACCTCTTCCCGCAAACACCCTACCATCCTTTAATAAAATCACTACTATCTCGTCAAACGTCTCCCTAAAATGTAAAACGATCCCGCCGATAGCCTTTAACCTATACAGTAAGCTCCAAGCTCATTGAGACCCCTACAACAAACCAATTCGCCGTTAATCAGATTCTCACTCGTCAATCGTCCCGCCAGTCCCGTCATTCGCAGCAACTGCACCCTGATGCCGATGCCGAGACAGAGGGTGAGGGCAAGGTAGATCTCTTCGAGCCCAATTCATCACCTTTATCCAGAATTGTATTCGAATTCGAACTCGGAGTGACTCCGATTGTAGACTTTGCGGCAGAACTCTGGTTACAGCAATTGCTACCTTGTGCGTTTGTCGCGCAGCATGTCTGGGTGGAGGTAGGGTAAGAACGAATGATCATGAAAATGAGGGTGAGAATAAGAAATGGACGCAGTGAGACGAACCTCTTGGGCTTTTACAACGTTTGTAGACTTCGCGACAGAACTTTGGCTTTGGCTGCAGCAGTTGCTACCTTGTGCGTTTGTCGCGCAGCATGTCTGGATAGAGGTAGGGTAAGAACGAATGAAAAATGAGGGTGAGAATAAGAAAAGGACGTGGTAAGACGAACCTCTCGGGCTTTAACAACGTTTGTAGACTTCGCGACAGAATTTTGGCTGCAGCAGTTGCTACCTTGTGCTTTTGTCGGGGCGCAGCATGTCTGGGTAGAGGTAGGGTAAGAACGGATGATCATGAAAATGAGGGTGAGAATAAGAAATGGATGCGGTGAGACGAACCTCTTGGGTTTTAACAACGTTTGTAGACTTCGCGACAGAACTTTGGCTTTGGCTGCAACAGCTGCTGCCTTGTGCGTTTGTCGCGCAGCATGTCTGGGTAGAGGTAGGGTAAGAACGGATGATCATGAAGATGAGGGTGAGAATGAGAAATGGATGCGGTGAGACGAACCTCTTGGGGTTTAGTATCTGCAACAACTGCAGGTTTCGAAAGGTAATCATGACTGCAGCACTTGCCGCCTTGCGCGTTTACTGGTACGCAACAAGTCTACGTGAAGGTTTATTTGTCAATACATAATCAATTTCGAAAATGCAAGCAAATCCACTCACTTTGATTTCCACCATGCCTGGAACTATATCCGGCGTAGTTACCGTCGAACAAGAAGAAGAGCACTGGCAAACATCCGAATTCCTACACTCCTCCTTCTCACTACAACACTCGCACAGATCTCTATATCTCTCCCCCAACTCAACTTTCCCATCCTCCTCCAAGTCTAATCCACGATCAATCCGACAGTGCCCACAACACCCACCATCAAACTCCTTACTCCTAGCCCACCTCAACATCTTCCATCCCTCCCATCCAAACAACAATCCCAATACCAAAGCCGTAGCACTATCCACCCACCAACCACCCTTCCAGACTTTAAACACCAGCGAGCCTATGAAGAGTACCGCGGTGATTTGTATACATGATAGAGAGCACTGCGTCTCGGCTTGCATCGCGCTGCTGTTTAGTGCTCGAGCGAGGTATCGTTTGGGTAGCCATATGAGGATCATGCAGCCTAGGGCTGATGCGGAGACGATAAGCGAGAGTGTTGAAGTGTGGGGTTCAGAGTGTTGGACGAGGCCGAGTATGGAGGTTGTTAGTGTACCTATAGCTAGGAGTAGGAGGAGTATCGAGGTACTTGTCGTTGCGATTCTTTCGAATCTATACAGTAAAAAAAGGGAGGAAAGGGTTGATCAGGATTAGACAGAAAGATAAACGACAAGACAAGACCCCCCACCTCAACTCTCTCTCACTAATTCTCTGATCACCTTCTTCCCCAGGCTTTACATTCCAGAACCTCCAAACGACTAACACAGAAGAGATCACTTCTATCCCGGACTGAATACCAAAAAACACGAGCGAGCGAGAGGACGCATCGGCTCCTAGACCGATAGACACCGCGCCTTCAGCACCGTTGTAGATAATACTCGCGATGCTGATGGCGATTGCGTATTGCTGGAGTTTGTGGTACGAGGGGTGTCGATACTGAGCTGAGGAGATCATGCTTGCTGGGCCGGGAATACTCCAGTGGGACGACGGGACTTATATGATATACTGTATCTGCCCTCTATCTGCCTCGTGTCGAGTCACTCGAGTGAGAGTTTTGAAATTTGCAGCCAATTGGGATCTTTACCGCTTCTTCTTCATGGGAAGACCTCTATCAGCTTCCTTGAACCCCAAAGAACAGTGTTCTGAGGAGAAGAGAGATTAGAAAACAGCTTTGCTCGTGACCGCGCTGACCAAAGCTTGAACAGGAAACCCTCGCTGGCACTCGCCTCCCTCCTTCGATATGAAATAAATAAAGAATAAATACGCAACTTTCGGACGCGTTCATTGTGACCTACACGTACAGCGAATATAATACGATGTAGTACATACACATCCCAAACAACGCAAAGAATCACCAACCTCCTCACTAATTATCCCAGAAATTCGTCTGCGTATACCCAAGAATATACGCCTTCTGACTCTCATCCTTCCAAACAACCGTATTATTATCATCATGGAAAGCCGTATTGTTAACACTGCCATCATGCGTCGCCGTCGCACAAACGAAAGGCAAACACTCGCCCTGCTCACTATGCCCCTTCTTGAAACTCTTATAACTCGCACTATCATTAAACGAAATGGTTATTTTAGGCTGGTACGCCACGAGTGCCTGGTCGTTATAAACAGCAGCTGAACCCGGTTTGCCTTTCGAACCAAAGTATTGCTGGAAGACAGGAACACCCTTCTTCGCTTGGTCGTCTGGAGGGTTTTGTAACGCGGCTGCAGAACGGAATCCGTCGAACCAGACTCCTCGGTCGATGACCATCAGCGAGAGAGAAGCGAAACTAAGCTCGAATTTAGAGGCGGAGAAGGTAGAGTTGGAAGAAGAGGTGGAGTTGGAAGAGGTAGAGTTCATGCTCGAGTTGGTACCAGCAATAGAGGGGCGGCTATCTTCCCAGACGATCTTGAGACTCGTGCTATTAGACGAAGAGGAAGAAGTAGAGTTGGAAGAATCCGAGGAGCTATCATACGAGAACGGCATCAATCCAGCGCCTTGTTGCCAAGCACCAAGTGTACCGTTCATAACCGTAATGCTATAATACGGCACCACAGCACCAGAACTAGTACCATTACCTCCAGACGAATTGGAGGGAGCGCTAGATCCACCTATAGTCAT
The DNA here is from genome assembly GCA_003987895.1 of Neonothopanus nambi. Lineage (NCBI taxonomy): Eukaryota > Fungi > Basidiomycota > Agaricomycetes > Agaricales > Omphalotaceae > Neonothopanus > Neonothopanus nambi. The sequence continues at coordinate 27,111 of RCHF01002321.1, read as the reverse complement.
CGTAACCCCAGGATGATCACCCGTAGCATTAACAAGCGGAGCAATATTATTCTCCGCGGCAGAGAAAATACCAATATCGTCACCAAAAAGCCTGCTCGACTCGGCATTATAGTTATTCGTTGCGAGTTGGCATTTCATATGCGCATCCATATACGGCGCGTACTCTGTCTCCGCCCACTCCAACAACGCCGGATCAGAAGCGTTTGCAGGTGGTTTACCCACTCCAAGGGATATGTAGGTCTTTAGAGCATCACCAACCGCATCAACGAGGTCAGGTCCACAAGCTTTCGCCTGTTCATCCCTAGCATCGTCATAAGGTGAGCTATCGGTCTTGTTACTCTCGACAGCCTTAGAGAGATCCTGAACAAAGTTGACATAGGATGTAGAAAAGAACGCCGTTCCGTTACCGGTAACGACATTCTGCAACCTATCACACTCGAGGAAAACGAGGTTATTGGCAGAGGCAGAGTTGGGAGAGCTAAAGTCGACCGTGGTCCAACCCTGAAGGGCGTAGAAACCTCCTGCATCGATATTCTGTATGGCAAGAGCGGCAGTGAGAGCTTCATGCATGTACTCCTTCGTGCTCTTATGATTGATGGCCCTAGTTTGAAGGGAACCACCACGACGGGCGTAAGAGAGACCGGTGGGTATAGCGGAGACTGAAGCTGCTCCAGCTAGGAGAGCGAGGGACAGGGTGTTTGAAAGAGCGGGCATTATGGGTCGTCGGTCCAACAGAAGCGATGTCGAGTCAGAACGTATAGAGATTGATGGTTCAGAGAACGACCAGCGCTCTTGAGGAGGAGAATGGGGTGGGGGGCGTCCAGCGTAAGGAATCAGATGCGGCCTCGGTGGATGCTTATATACACTGCATCGGTGTGGCCAAGGGTGGCCAAACCAGATGGAGTTGTGACAGTGGATCGAGGCGTATCCGCGTGGAATGTGCCTTAGCGCTGTTCTGATTCAGTTTGGGGGACGTTGATGGTAACACTTGCCCTAGTGTTTGATATTTTCAATATTTTTCTTGGGATTTGAGTATAAAGCTTTCTCCTCAGACTCCGAAACCCCGAGCCGGGTACTTCAGCTCGTAGAGGACTCTTCCAATTTTCCAGTCATGGCCATAACTTTTACTTCCTAGAAAACGAAGAATCAAAAGGAAACAAAAACCCACATCATTGACGTACCAACGTAGAAAGCTTGGCGATAGTTAACAATCTCCAATTGTAACGGTTACAAAGAAACGCTCGTGCGGCTGTACGCTGTCTGCAGTGTCAGCTATTGATTCAATGATTCTTCAAGATGAAACGCTTTCACGTCGGAAACAAGGATATAGCCACAGATGATCATGGTGGAGGCGGACCAAGGAAACTGACTGATGCGCATCACTAAAGTCTCACGGTAAGATCTGCTGAGTTTACGATGAATTTAAGTACGCTATATACAACTTTTAAGTTTGCGATGTATGCATGTAGGTATACGGGTATCGGCATAAGTTTACCGTCGACCAGCCAATGCCCAATGTCCTGAACGAAACCCAGTCCCCGAACTTCTGAATATACCCTGCAGCCTGTTCTGCTTGGCACGAATTCTTTCAAAGAAGAGCCCGAACGAAGGCAGCAAGAACCGGGGTAGCAAGAACGAACAACACCGCCAACTCGCGAGGGTTAGAGAAGTGAGTCGTGGAGACCGACACACCAACCATAGCACGATGGCCAGCATTATTCGAAGTACTCGCACTCGCACTAGCACTAGCAGAAGAGGAAGAACCAGAAGTAGCACTAGTTGCCCTGGTCGAACTTCCCGCGCTGGGCGTCGAACTAGCTCCCGCACTTGTCGAAGACTCCGAGCCTGCAGAAGACGAAGCAGATGAAGATGTACCACCAGTAGTAGGCTGAACAGATCCAGTATTCGCTTGAGCTGGGAACTGTATTGGGTTACATTCTACCGAACTGAGATCTGCGAGGTAGGTAGTCATAAAGTCGTCTGGGAAACCGATGAAAGTTTGGATATCGCTGGGAACACCCGTGCATGAAGCGCTTGCACAGGATGAAACGGAAGAACCGATGTCAGTCGAATCGACAACGAAGTTACCGCACTGTATGGGTATGTTGATCAGCAGTTGGACGTGAAGAAGCACACAAAAAACAGAACGTACGAAACACAGGGAATCACCCGGTTTATCACCAAAATCATCACAGAACTGATCTTTGCTGTCAACCGCTAGCCTAGAGCTTTGTATGGCAGATTGGACAGCGTCTGTGCATGAGTTGGCGCAAGACTGGTAGAAAGACTGGGCGCTATTGAGTGCTGCTGTGTCAATCGTTTGACGTTCTGTATCGAGAACGGAATGGATAGAATGAGAGGGGAAGAGAGTAAAGCAGAAGATATAGACATACTCTCGCGTGGAGGGGGCGTAGGCCCAGTAGGAGGTGCAGTAATAGTGTTCTGTGCACGAACTAGAGTGGATACCGCCAAAGCTACGGCGAACTGTACAGGGAGGTATTTCATTCTTGGCTTGCGTCTAGCAGAGATGGGGATGGGCTGAGAGGACAGATGGGAGGGCAATGAAGACAGGAAGGATCAACATTGCGATGAAACAGTTTGCTACTTATAAGTCAAGTCGCCGCCCGAGCTCATGGTTGCATGGCCGAACAAGATCAACAACCCCATCAGCTGGACCTTGCTTGCCTTGTCCAAACTTTGAGAATTCCGATCCAAGGCTGTAGGAATTTAGAACAGACGCCGAAGAGTACGTACTCCCCCTGGAAATGGTGAGATTAGAACAAAATGGAAGCCATATAACTATTTACCGGAGCCAAATCAAGTAAGAGCTAGAATAAAACATAAATGAGCTGTTGTTTTACTTACGGCGTTGACGTTCGAACAAGTTTGAACTTTTGAAATGGAGGGGGGCAGTGAAAGCGTGGGCCCTTCACGCGCGGAGATCCTGGCATATGGGGAGCAGTCGGGCTTATGTAATCATCTCTGACCCTGCACTGTCTGCACCTGGGCACCTGGCTCCAGCAAAATTCAAGTTCTTCGTTCAGGTTCAGCGCTGTAGCTGCTTAGCTGAATACTTTCAACTTCAACATCTACTTTACCAGGTTGTGGCCAGGATTTTTTCCGAAAGGACAGCCATCAAAACCGCTTGACAACATTTCACTGCCTCGGAGTGCCTCCGTGCTCGGATGCATCAGCTTCAAGTACCTTACAAGCTGAAGCAGGATCAACTCAGCGGACTAGCCGGAACTGCGAGATCCCCATGGAATGAGCTCGGACGGCGCTAGACAAGTACAAGCAAAATTAAATGATTCGAGAGCTACTTATGTATGCGTCTGTCACTGGGCGTTCCTTCCTCCGATACAGCGACTGGTTCGCTCCCCTTTCTGAGTATCTATCTCATCGGCTGGTCCGGTGTCGACACACTTATTATTTATGGTCACCAACTCTCGTCTGGGCTACGCTAGCGTACATGCCTTGAACGGAATAGCACTCCTTGCTTGGTTTCTACCTCAATACACCCATGCCGCCCCACTAGCTCGACTCTCGGACTCTGACCCTTCTACGTCCATGGTCCAAGGCCATAGACTCCAACCGAGGGTAAACGTCTCAATCGGACTCTCCTTCGACTCCCCGTCAATCAAAACGAGTCTCGAAGCCATGCTCCTCCTCATCGACTCCGACGCTGTCAACCGTTTCGTCACAGTGAACCAACCTACAAGTTTTGGTTCCGACGACGCAGTCGAGTCGAACAATGACCTTTCCGAACTCGTCGATGTCGTTTTTTCCTCCCCCTCCTCTTCTTCCGAGACAACCGTTCAACCTGGATGGGTAGACACCTACCTCGACTTCCTGGTCGAGGTAGGGGAACAGAGTCTGCCTGATTTGGAAGAGCAGGATTCGATTATCAACCAGTACTATGATGCTGTGAAGGAAGTCGCGACGGAGCAAGCCAAACTTGTTCAGGCGTATAATGACGCTAATGGGGGTGCGTCTAGTGTGACGAATATTGGTGTTAATTTGCCCGAGACGGATGATGTTTTGGAGCCGTTGACTGTTTCGACGATTGAGCAGTGGGCTAGTGGAAAGTTTGGGTTGAGTACTAGGAAGGTCTCTAGTGCTAGTGGTAACAGCAACCCGGAGGATGAGGATAGCGAGAACAGTGGCGAGGATGAAGATACTGGTGATACGGGGGATGGGAATAGTGGTGATGGCAGCAGTAACTCGGGGAACTCGACTAGCGATGCAGACAGTGGTGACTCGGAGAATGACAATAGTAGTGGGGACAGTAACGAGGACAGTGACGAGAGCGATCCCGATTCCGACTCTAGCTCTCAGTATACGCAAGAGGACTATAACAATTACCTCAAGGCCAAGCAGACACTTGCGACTGTCACACCCGAGTATCTCGAGATAAAGGAGGACAACGTCGTGAGTTTTCAAATTATATCACCTTTTTCATTCAACGCTCAACAAATTTCACCTTCTCTTTGCTTGTAAAATCAGATCGCCGGTCAAGGGTACCTCTACCAACAACTAATCCCAACCTACCCAGGCGTCCAAAACCTTTCCATGATCGTCGGAGGTACGCCCAACTCGCGCCAGGCAAAGTTCGCCGCGGCTTGGTCAGCCACCATCATCAACACCACATCCATCTCTTCCTCCGACGCGAGCGAGGTTCAGGGGAACTTGAACAACAGCTCGATGAATTCAACTGTAGGAGATACTCCCACTGCTTCGAGTATCAACTTTGAGCGTCCGGAGTCTAGCACGACGTCTTTAGCTTCAGCGACGGCAAGTGGTAATGCGTCGTTTGTGTCGGCGCTGAATGCGGGTATAAGTGCGGTCATGTCAAAGTCTGCCGCGACTGCTTCTGCAAACTCGTCCTCTGCCTCTGCGAGTCCAACCCCCAAGCCTTCCAGCTCTGCTACGAGCTCAAAGGCGGCGGCGGCGGCGTCTTCGACCGCAAGCAAGAGGGCGGTTAATTGGTCTAGGAGCAGATTTGCACGCCATCCTATTTCTGCTCCTGCTCCACCAGCGGAACGTCATACCAACGCCTACTTGTCACGTAGATCTTCCTCCTCCTCCTCACCAAAAACCGTCTCCAACGCACTCAAACTCGCCGCTCAAAGCCAGTCCAAACAGTCTTCATCATCCGTTTCCTCCACTGCTTCCTCTGCCTCGGATTCAGACTCAGCCTTCGCCCCATCAAGCCCCGCTCTAGGCATCATACACGGTTCCAAAAACCGTGTCCAAACCGGTTCCACCGCATCCAGCATAATCTCCCCATCCAACTCGAACTCCTCCGACCCACTCTCCGGTATCCCGGATACTCCCCTCCAAGGTACCATGGAACTTCTCTCCTTACAAGAAGGTGCCTGGTCAAACAACCGAACCGATTTCATGTCTTACGCTAAGAAGGCCCACCCAGACATCTTCGGGAAATATTTCGGTAATAGTTCGACTGGAGGTGAAGGTAGTGGGCCTTTAGGGAGACATTGGACTCATTTGGTTATTATTACTACTTATGAGGGTAATTCGTCTGTGCAGACTGTGACGATGTTGGGGAAGGTTTATGATACTTTGCCGGAGTTGAAGGTGGTGGGGCAAGGGACGATGGGGGGTAAGGCTTCGAGTGCGAGTGGTAGTGGGACTAAGACGGGCAGTGCGAGTGCGACTCTACCGCCGATGTCAATGAGCTCGAGTGTGGCGGCGTCTAAGCCTACGAGTGCACCCGTCATAGCGAGTAGTTCGAAGGGGAGTCCAACTACGCCTGCGAGTAGTAGTGCGGAGGTGAGTGGGACTCCGGCCGTGCGTAATCCCCGGGTTGGAGTTGTTACTGGGACGGGAGGAGGTGCGAAGCTGGATTGATGCGTGCGTGTGTAGTGGTACGTTATTTAATATGGATTAATGAGATCTGTTGGTTGTGTCGCTCTAGCGAGAAATCTGCTTGAGAAAGTTCATCTACGTGGTAGATATGTGAGTAGGCTCAAGTTTGAGCTTGAAATATCCTATCTATGCTTGTGGTTAGTGAAGTGGCTGACAGTTCAGTTGGCTGGAGTATTTAGAGGTTTATGCAGACTCTGCAAGTGACATTCATGATTCAATCCTGGCAACTATCAGATTCGGATACAAGATAATACATTGTAATTGTATATGCAAATCGTGCTATATACTGGTTTGATATCAAAAGTTATCAGCTTGGAGCAAAGATACATCTACTTCCAAGTAAATTTTCACCCTTGGGCTCTTGCTACACCCGCCTTCGAGCCTCAATGGAACTTTTGCTCATCCTAAACGTTCAAACGCTCATCGTTACGTCCTAGGCCGAATAAGATCCAATTCTTTGGGATCCACCCCCGAGAAGTCCCTATTCTTCAGCTTCCGACTTGCGAGCTCGCGTTTCGTCAGCCAGAGGTGGAGGAGGTGGATGCAGTCTTTGGCCTATAGAACAATAAAGGAGAGGGGATGATGAGAACGAGGGAGGTATAAGAGAAGGAAGGATACGTACCACGACGAATATGCCTAGTCCGATTGAGTTTCGGATCCTATCATACAGATAAAATCAGTGTTCAAATACATCCTCAAATCGTTGAAAACTTACCACACTGGATCCATACTCTGAACCGCCTGCTCCGTAAAATACCTCCAATACCACTGATGCGCACTATCCAACAAGTTCCCACCAAGCAACTCAGGTACCATCCTCGGCGGTGAGCCCAACCTCATCATCTCACCTGGTGCCCGAATACCCAAAAAGTATCTGAGAGGACCAGAATACTGTGCAGCAGCATACAACAGTTTCCCCATCCCACTCGCCACGAATGGTTTGAGCAACCCCACAGCCACCGAGATGTTAACGTACTGCGTAACACCTTCGAGTGCCTCTAGCGTGTCCCCACCTCCTACCCCTTCACCTTCTCTTTGTTGTACTTCTGGCTCCTCCGGCCTATGCTCAATCTGTAAAATCGCCTCTCTCTCTTCTTCTCCGTTCGGCCCTTGCTGCCTCCGAATCTCCCTTCGCATCCTAATACCACTGAAAAGTCCGACCCTTTTCGGTGGGGAGGCCCCGAGAAGCCAATATGCAAAGCGAGGGAAGAAGTAGTTGTAAAGGATAGTTGTACCTGCAACTAGATAGCCGAAGGTTTTTATGCTCGGAGGCCAGGAGGAGAATAAAAGGTAAGAAGAGAGGGAAGACGAGGAGGTCAGAGTTGAGGAAGGAGTGACATAGTCGATCCTACTCGATTCCGCTATAAGCTGCGCGCGCACAGATTCTGGTGGTATACTTGGCCAGCAAAAGAAGAAAGGTAAGAACCCTCCTAAAGAGTCGAATGAAGACTCGAAAGAACCACTTGTCAATCTGGGAGGTGTCAACGGAAACATTAAGAAATGAATCCAGGACCAATTCGATGGTTCTTCCGTTAGTAAAAAATCGAACAATCTATATCGTCATCTTCGTCAGAAATCATAATCATTGCATAGTAAAAAGAAAGGAAAATCAAGTGGAAGCAAGCCAAAGAAACGTACTCTTTCCCAAAAAACTCCCTAACAGCAACAGCCCCATACCCCGTCCCGACAGCAAACAAACTCCCCACCGCAACCGTCCCGAGCCCAACAAGGGACGTAACAAAGAACCCCATCCCAGCAGCTTGCAACACGATATCTCCTATCTTAAACACCAACGTTGATGCCAGTAACGGTAGCTTTCTCTCGATTTGATACTTGTATCCACATTGAGGGCACTTCGCGCTGGAGTCCCGCCGGGATTTGAGGATGGATTCCATCAGACATGATTGGTGCGCTATTAGGGTGCATTTGCATGGGTGGACCCAAGCTCTTGGAGGATTTTCGGGCGCTGAAATGAATGAATGTCGGAACTTGGAATGGTAGCGGTGAAGAAACCTCAAATTATACCATCGTAATACTCCTCATCCCGACAAATGTAACATTCTTTTACCTATCGATAATAGTGTATTAGTTATTTTCACGAAGAAATACACGAAACATACGCGCAAGTCGTTGATTGTAGGAACTGACATGACATTGGTAGTGGTAGTGGTAAGAAATCGACACGCGACCGACATGATTGTCACGTGGCTTTTCTGCAGTAACGCGTGTAACGCTCTGTAACGCTCTGTAACGCTAGGTAACGCTCTGAAACGCCTGTCTTCCTTAGCCTAATTTTCCTCTACATCCGACTTTTGCTACTTGTCTCTTTCGCCTGCTCTGCTATGCGAGGTTCTTGACGGTCGAACAGCAAAAATATTCCATTCTCATTTTCGTATATGCTGGTCCAATTCCAGCACACCTTGATTTGTCTTCGCAGCTGAAAAGGCTGATCATAGTGTCGTTCACACAACGTTCACAAGCAGGTACGCTTGCTTTCTGCTTTTTTGATCATCCATTGACATTTCCCCAGTCATAAGGTCGAGTATTACTTGCTCCGCTTTGCCTTCATTCCTGCTTCACGGAAGTACGGAATCAATTGTATGAGTGTAGGAGTTTGGACACTCACTCTCTTCATTTAGTATGCCTTATCTTGTGGGCGTCAGTATCCGTCTGTCAAGGATCTATACGATGTCTAGCTGTCACTTTGATAAGGTGGCTGTGGTATATGTGGGTCCATTGCGTGAATGCCCACAACGTAAACGGCGATGTGAGTGGATTTGGGGTATAAGCATGTCAAAAAAACTGTACTGATCCTGCTTCATTAGGATTCTTTCTATCCGATGTTACTTCATTGGTCTAGCAGGATAGGAATAGATAGTGCATGCTTCTATGCTGAGATTTACGGCGATTACGTCTTGTCCTCTGCGCTATAAGGGGTCCCCGTGGCGTATATGTCCATCTCTGACTGTTCTTGTCTACTACCGTCATGTCGTCGCTGCGCTATATTGTGACTCATGTCTTTTTCCCTCCGAAACGCCCTTACGAAGACGATTATTCGTGCGAGAATGAACATGCACTCTGCGACGAGGTCCGTCGTTCCGCGCAGAAGTATAAAGAGCTTTTGCCTGTGGAATCAACGGAGAAGTGGTCGACTATCATTTCTATGTTGAAAAACCTAGCGATGTCTCAGGAGACGACAGAGTTCTCGGCTACTGAGCTGAAGAAAGCAATGGATGAGATGGATACGGGCTGTACGTTGACCAAGCTCTCTCCCAGTTCKTATGACTGAAGTGTGGCGTCGTCTTTACAGCTGTYCTTGCCTTGCTCATTCGAGCTCAAAATGCCGGAATMATCATTCGGAAGTCGGAGAGCAAAGTTACCTTTGAGTCTTTCGAAGTTTCGCCTTCCGCAGCCGCAGTCATGAGTGCTGGAAAGTTGTTGTGCTCGTACCCAGGCCCTGCAATATCCGTCGATGTATCACCACATTTCAATAATGAGTCTTTTCGTCAAGAGCTATGCTCCTTCCTCTCGCAAATGAATACAGATGTTTTGGATTCAGTTGCAACGACTACCAAGGCTGGATCTGAAGTTCAGGAGCAGAGGGATACTGCTCACCCGCGCTATATCACCGCTCTCCTTACGGGAATTCTTCGCGGCATCGGAGAACCCCACACTGATGTCGTTCGTATCCGAAAGCGGATCGCGGACGATGTCGTGTGGAATGACTGTAGGCTTCCTTGGCGGAGATCTAGTGCGTGGTTGGTCATACGGGTCGCCCTCCAGACGACTCTATGGAATTCTGACGGGAAAGGAAATGCACAATACAAGCATTTCATGGCTTTTCTTATGCACGGCATACTGCAACGGGCGAGAAGCGAGGGGTACGATAGCGATTTGCTCTTCTGCATGCGAGCCAAATTGGCCAGGCGGATCTATAAGCTTGGCGAATCGACACCGCACTTCATCTTGCATATGGTAGAGGAGGAGAGTAAAGCCGTCCAGCAGCTGTTAGAGGAGAGGTGGAAAATCATTCGGGATGCTCAGGCGAAGTCACCTCCTTGGTCGATCCAGCGGCTCAACAACGAAGCAAAGCAAGATACGACACTCTCACTTCGAAATTCTCGCGCGTACATCTCCCAAGTGCTTTTGCAGAACCATCCGAAACTTGAGCTTCCAGCCTTTCGCCCGAATCATTCCTCCCGTCCTCTGAAGGACATGCAACATTTCCAGTACAGTCCTGACACGCTAAAGGAGCTAAAGGAAGCATTTCAGGCAGATCCTTTTGTTGCACTGTTTGACTTCGAGCACTCGGTACAAGACAATCTCGATCGCTGGGTTTCTGCCCATATCTCTGACCCGGACGCATCTGTGGGGCTGCACATATGCCTCACAGAGTACTTGTTGCATGCACGAAAGCTGTATAAGTCTAACCCCGAGGATCAATCTGTCATGATTCTCACTCTGTTCGAGCTCTGGGTCGCGCTTGATAAGATCGCCGTGAAGTGTCATCCGCTTCTAAAAGAGTATTCTCCAGAAGTACCTCTGGATCTCTTGCAGCCTGTGCTCCTTCGGAAGACCATACAGTTGGATCGCCTTGTTCAGATTCAGAAGCATTTGTACAAGCGTCATTCTGACGCGTTTATGGGTACAGTGTTCAGTGACTCGGCAGGTGCGTCGAACTTCGCAGTGAGGTTCTTTGACACCTGCCCACGTCTGCAGCAGCTTCTTCATAAAGTTGAGGAAGAAGCCAACACTCAACGTTCCAACAAGCGACGTGAATACAACGAACTGCGGAACAAGTACCAGGAGAAGATGGACAAAGTCAGCCGCATGAAATGCGAATATTATTACGATTGGTGGGGAAGACGTCGCCATTCCTCTTCTTGTCCTAGATGCGAGTTGCAAACGGAAGCAGAAGCTTTGTGCATAGAGGTACACGAATGGCCTCTACCTCAAAATCCGAATGAAGCCAAAGTTGCAGTATTTGAAATTGCGTGCCCTCTCGCTTTCAATTTCTGGAGAGGGGCTACCTACGTCCTTCTCAACGACTTGTGTTATTCTGGTGACTCCGCTGGTGACCCCGACCGGTCTACAAGCAATACCATAACTCTTCTCGAGCAGTACGCACCACTTCGTCGTTGGATGGATCCAAGCGTATATACGTATATACATGTCCCACTGCAGCTGGTTTCGCTCGCGTCGTCGACAAAATCTTTTTTACGATCCCATTACAGTTCTAAACAAATCGAACACATCAGTAACGAGGATCAATTTCTCGTCAACAGTGGGTTGACTTGGAAACTATTTGACGAGTCAAGTCGCTCATGGGCTACCGAAGGCTTTCGTTGCAGTATTGCAGAGTTATGTACATTCCAGCTTCCCACAAACAGCCCCTATCGCTGCCTTCAATTTGCGATATCTGGCGTCAGCCATACCTCAAACTTTGTTCAAGCACGTCAGTCCAATAGTCCCAATGAACTCAGTCTACACGAGTTCATATCTTTTGCTAGCCTCCGTAGCGGTGAGAATCTGCAATGGATAAACATTGCTAGGGAGCTAGCGTGTCGCACTTTGACTTTTCATCGAGACGAAGTTCATCTTCTGTTCATTCAGGCCGCGTGGCAGATTGGTGCCGTATCTATGCCAGGTGGTGAAGTAGAGTGGCACAGGAGTTTGTTCTCTGTCAATTTTGCACATGTTCTCATCAGAGAAGCACGAAAACTTTTGTGCAGCGTTGAGTCCAATTGGATGGAAATGGCTTCAGTTCACACCCTCATTGCACTGTGCAGTCGTTTACTGGCCTCTGCAACTGACACGGGCGTGAAGCAATCAATCTACGACTTGCTGAAATATATCCGACGTGTACTCTCAGGATGGATAGATAATATTGGAGAGAAGTTAGAGATATGCAATGACGAATCGCTCGTACAAGACTATGAACACCAACTCTGTGAAGTTGCAGCAATCTGTCGCGCCACATACGATGTAGATGAAGTGCACCTGTCAGCTCTTCTTCAATCTTCCGATGATCTTATGCACTTCTTCAAGAGTTCAATGATTGTGTACGACAATACACCGCCCACTGCGCTGACGGATTCTAAGCTTCGGCCTTCCCTCAGACGACTTTTACAACGTGATCGTCGATTATCGTTGCACCTAGAATCAGCATTGTGGCATCGTGTACAGTCTGATCCGAGCGGTCTCAATCGAGCAATATCATCCATCTGGCAAAATTACAAAGAGGGTGCGAGCTGGGAGCGGGTGCCGCCACCGAATGACCGTTGGATATATAAGACTCGACCTGTCGGTGACGAATCAGCACAGACTATTCATATGAATTTGTTGACTGGATGCTTGTTAATCGATGGAAAACCCTTGGGTCGATTACCACGATCTATGACTAGTCATCCAACATACAATCGAGTTTTGTCCTCGGTACGTCAATTCCAGCTGAAGCGAAATAGATCGCCGAACTAACATGCCATGATATGTAGAAACTTCTGAAAGCAGGTCCTTCAGATATACTGGGAATGGAGTACGCTAGTCAGTCACCTGTCTTTGGGTATACGGTAAGTTCACCTTGCATCCACCATTCTCTCCATGTGCTGATAGGTTATCATTCAGCTGCATTTCGTGATGCGTGAAAAGGAACTGATCATACGTGCGAAGAATGAGAGCGAGGACTTGGAGCTTATTCCTCATGAACGCATGAATGGTGACTTCCCGGAACTGCTTGTCACTGAGCATGTCCACTGGCTCAATCATAAAACCCGCGAGATTGAATTTCGACCGCTTAAAGCACTTTGGCAGAAAGACCCCCAAAACTGGTGTCTCGCTGGGCTGTATCATGACTCACCCTGGTCACCAAAAATGCACAAAAATGGTTCGACACATCTAATCGATATAATCTCCATGACATCTGCAACGATTTCAAGTCACTTGGAGCCGTTAGAAGACAATCAATACTTGACGGTGTGCCTTAACGAAGAGAATGTCTTCGTGGAACTTCCTCGGTTTGGAGTGTCGTTCTTCGTGAATCCCGATTATGAATTGGAATGTTCTAATATGCCAGGAATGATTGTTGACCGAGACAGTAGGGCAGTGGGCAGTCTGTTCGGTCTATCAAGCCAGCTAATTCTTCGCTCTATTACCCGGGAAAGGCCGCGAATAGTACTTATCCCTCAGGGAGAGATTCGGTATAAGCGCAAGGGAGATCATGTATCTGTCACGGTCGATACTTCCTCTAAACGCTACATCCGATACTATGAGTATGTTGTACAGGATGAACTCGGGTATCTCGAGGGAAGCGGGAGTCTTGAGGGCCATTTGTACAAAATCTTGCTTCATGCAGTGACGAGTCATTGCTTACCAGACCCATTGACGAGGAGAACCGGGACACAAGAAGCTCTTGCAGAACTCAGTTCGGCTCGAACTTACTCTTTTCAGTCGCTTAGTACCCAATCCATCAAGCTCCTGAAGAAAATCGGCTCTTTGACACCTCAATTCGAGTTCTATCCATCACACCTGAAAGTGATGCACACAGTGCACTGGCAAGATCTTCCCTGTGTTTCACAGCATTATGACTTCTATCATTTGGTGAACGAGATCCTGGAATGTAATTCCCGTCTCCGAGTATTCCATGGGTCAGGCCCAGCCAAAGATGGTCCGATACACAATGACAGGGAGCTTTTGAAGCGGTATACGCTCCGTCATCAAAGCTTTTACCCACCCACCGATCTCTCGACTCGAAGTATTTCGGCAGCTATAAATGACGTGGCGCCTTATTCTGCAAGAGATAATGACATAGAGAAAGAGCCTTTGGTCTATGGAGTCTCTGCCTCTGTGTATAATGCACATGTTTGGACATGGGAGACCGTGGACATACTGGAGACGCTCAAGCGGGCCAACCCTTCGATTTCTGGGACTGTTCCAAACATAATGCAGACACTTGAGCGATGGCGCAAACCAATACCTCTGAGTGACCCGGAGACCTCACTTTCCTATAGTCAAGCTTGGCTTGACAGCAGCTTCTTTTCATCAAACTGGCTAACTCTGTATGAACTGTGCCGGTCGACTGAGGTTCAGCAATGTTACAAGTTACTCTTTAGTTTATCGTCACTGTCTTACAAAGCTAGTGAGAATGATCTCCTACTCGTTCCGATAGTCATTCAATTCTTCCGACTATCCGACTTTCACAACATTCATCCCCCCAAACCTGATTCTCGGTGCGGAGCCTACGACTTATCGAGGGGGTACGAACCAAGGTCCGAAACAATTTCTTACATGCTATCCCGCTATATAGTCAGTATAGACCAGAGTTGTTCTGCAAATCTGGAAAGGCGGTATGAGGAAGGCGATTGGGACTACGGGCAGCGTCGTGTTCGCCACTACGAGGACGAAAAAAGAAAGGCATTGTCAGAACTTACAGAAAAGGTCATGGGTCTATGGAGAACTGCTCGGCGACCATACAGCCTGAGGGTAACGTCTATTACTCGTTCACACATGTTCCGAAGATTTGAACTTGAAGAGCTGGAGAAGAGAATTACAGAATACCTGGACAGCTGCTTTTGGAACCTCCAATTAAAGAAGCATATCGAACAAGTTCAGACAGTGTTGATTGATAGTCAAGCCCAGTCACGTCATTCTCCAATAGATGTCATCCCCTACATGTTCCAGCCCAATCTTTCAGACCCTATTCGCAGTCCTCCTGGACCTTCTTTGCTGTCGCTAATCAAGGAACGACGATCCCCCTGCGAGGTCACTGCTGCCACATCAAATCTGCAATCCCTCGTCACTCACATGCAAAAGAATTCAAGCAATGTGGCACGGCTGTTTTGTACAAGGTTGAGCCACAGTCGAAATGCACTAGCTCAGACCCGTACCTCCCCTATCTACCACAATCCCGCCTCGAAACCTGAGATAGACCAGTATGAACAAAGCTGTAGAGAACAAGTGAAGATTCTATTCGGACGCATATGTACGGCTTTGGAACCTCAGAATTGCTCGGAAACTACCCTATACCTGTCTGGGCTCTGGCCATCAGTTACACGACGAGAAATACTGGGAAAGTTGTCCTTTCCTTCACGATTTGACCTACCGGAGCAGTGGCGGAAAGATCTCGTGGATTACGGCCAGGCATTGGTCGAGTATCAACGTTCCGTCCGACTCCTCCAGTTCCACTTGAAGGGAGACTACGACGGATTTTCCAAGGAACGGAACAACAATCGACCACTAGGTCTGAATGATGAGGACTGGATTTTGGTTCAGGTGAGTGAACTTCTAGTGCCAGTGGCTTCAAGGCTACTGCTAATATATCACCATGAAGCTGTCTGGAAATTTCTTGGCTCGAGACATACAGATCACAGTTGCCAACGAGATGATGACCCCCTCGTGTTCCGAAAATTCGGTAATTCAACTAAATATGGGAGAGGGCAAGTCATCGGTGATCGTCCCTCTGATCGCCTCGTCCCTGGCGCATGGAGGCCAGCTTGTCAGAATTGTCGTTCTCAAGTCGCTATCGGTGCAGATGTTCCAGCTACTGGTTGATCGCCTATCTGGGTTAGCCAACCGTCGCATTTACTACCTACCTTTCTCTCGAGATATCAAACTTGGCATTGATCAAGCGTGCTTGATTCAGACTTTGTATGAAGAGTGCATGGAAAAGGGCGGAATTTTACTCACGCAGCCTGAGCATATACTCTCTTTTCGGCTCATGGGATTGGATCGGCTCCTCTCCTCTGAAGACAATGCTTTATCGAGCTGTCTCATCAAGTCCCAGTGCTGGTTAGAAAAGCACGCCAGAGATGTGTTTGACGAAAGTGACGAGCTTCTTCACGTCAAATATCAGTTAGTCTATACTCTGGGTCTGCAGCGACCTCTGGAAGGTCATCCAAATCGTTGGACCACCATACAGGAGGTATTCTCGCTGGTCCTCGAGCATGCCTCTGAACTGTGTAAGAATCATCCGAAAGGCCTCGAGCTCACATACAGCAGCAGTAGATATGGTACTTTCCCCATCATTCGCATACTCCAAGACGACGTAAGCGTGGAACTAGTAGGCTTGCTGTCAAAGGATGTTCTGGAAGGACGACTAAAGCGAACGAATCTTCCGTTTGAGCGCTTCACTCCTGATACGAGGGAGGATGCAAAGGCCTTCATTACCGAGATTAGTGTTGAAAGCTCTTTAGTCGAACGGCTATCTCGGAATTGCTCGGAAATCACTTGGAGCGGCTTACTCCTACTTCGTGGGCTACTGGCGCACGGTGTTCTTGTGTATGTCCTCCAACAGCGCCGCTGGAGAGTCGATTATGGATTAGATGCCAAGCGCACGCTTTTAGCAGTGCCATATCGAGCCAAGGATGTACCGTCTTTGCGGGCAGAATTCGGACACCCAGATGTTGCCATTGCATTGACCTGCCTATCCTACTACTACAGCGGATTGGCTTCCGAACAGCTCAACACATGCTTCGAGCTCTTATTCAACCTCGATAACCCGGCCGTGGAATACGAACAATGGGTAAGCGTTGCAGAGCACGTTCCAGAATCGTTGAAGACGTTGAGCGGGATCAACTTAAACGACGTAGAACAGCATCAAAAGGTCACCATCCCTCTCTTCTTCCGAAATCGAGCCGTAATAGACTTCTTCCTGGCGCAAGTCGTATTCCCAAAATTCGCTAAAGAGTTTCCCCACAAGCTCTCAACATCAGGGTGGGACCTAGCGGAAGAGAAAACGAACTTCATCACTGGCTTCAGCGGCACCAACGACAATCAAGATCTTCTACCAGTTTACATTTCGCAGAAGGACCCTGTTGGCCAAGAAAGCACGAACGCACTGGTACTCTCGTACATCTTGCAACCAGAAAACGCGTATAGGAGCATCGAAAGACCAGAAAAGGACGGAAACCCCCCATCAACCACCGAGTTCCTAGAGCTTCTGGTCTCTCTAACGCCCGAAGTCAAAGTACTCCTAGATGTCGGTGCCCAAATGCTCGAACTAACAAACCGAGAGCTGGCGCATGAATGGCTCACTCGGTGCAATGATAACGTGTCTGCGGCAATATATTTCAATGATTTAGACCAGTTGATGGTTATCTCCCGCGACAACACCGTCGAGTCGTTCCAGTCGTCTCACTTGAAGCACCAGCCAGAGAGATGCGTGTTCTATCTCGACGATGCTCATACGCGGGGGATTGATTTAAAGCTCCCAAAAACTTTTCGAGCGGCAGTTACACTGGGAGAAAAAGTTACGAAAGATAGATTGGTTCGAGGTCAGTACCCAACTTGTGTCTATGACTAGTGGAACAAAAACTCACGATAATGAACAGGATGTATGCGAATGCGGAAGCTCGGACATGGGCAGTCCGTCATCTTTCTGGCTCCCATGGAAATCGAGAAGAAAATCCGAGATATCAATGGTGTTGCAGAAAAAGCCGTTTTAAAGCCTGAGCATGTCATACAATGGGCGTACTCTGTGACGTTTGCAGAGATAGAGCACTATGTTCCACATTGGTTGAAGCAAGGTGTTGACCACAGCCTTAGAAAGAAAGCATGGGAGTCGTATAAAGCTTCAGGTAGTACAGAAGGATTACAGAATGTCTGGATGCAGCGCGAAGCTCGTACTTTGGAAGAGATGTATGGAGTTGAGAAGCACAAGCGTCAAGATCTATCAGCCGTCATTGGCTCCGACGAACTCGCTATATTGCAGAAACGATGCCGAACACTGGTTGCAGAGGATGCAGTTCTTCAAGTCAACATGGACGAGGAGCAGGAACGGGAGGTTAGCAATGAGCAGGAACAGGAGCGACAGATAGAACGTCCTCCTGAAGCGAAATCTGCTCAGCATCACGTCCATCAGGATGTAAGAAACTTGGTAAAGACGGGACAGGTACCCGCAGACTCTGCAGATTCGGGTATTGTTCGTCTGTTTAGCATCTTGGAGACGTCTGCGCCACTCGGGGATGGGACAGCCTGGCAGATACCGAACCTTCTGTGCTCAGTCGACTTTGCCACCGTCATCAAGAATCAGAACCCAGAGGTAAACAGCTACATGCGCCCATTAAACTGGATTCTCTCGGGAGCAAAATTGCCAGATGGCAGCGATACCCTCGTCGTTATTAGTCCCTTCGAAGCTAACGAGCTCATGCCGACAATTCGTGCAAGCACCAAAACCCGACTGCATGTCTACGCGCCTAAAGTCACACAATCAATGCGTTCCTTCGATGATCTCAAGTTCCTCACCATACCTGAGCCTCCACTCCCTGACTCCGACTCCTGGAGCACACCTGACCGGAATTCAAAAATTATCATGCAGCTCAACCTCTTCGCCGGCCAGCTATATCTTGCTGATCTTGAAGCCTATAGAAGACTATGCCTGTTCTTGGGCATCCTGCCATCAAGTGCAGAGTCCCATATCGAGCACGAAAGCGACGGCTTCGTGCCACCAGCACATCGTCGTCAACTGATGGCGTCCGAATGTCCATTCCGGAGAAGTCCGCTGCCTGTTCTCGGGGAGCTTTTCAGTTTGCGTCGGAAGGGTAACACGTATGCGCCTACACATCTAGGGAAGATCATTGGAGGACGTTCCCTCGTAGAAAAAGATTTTATGCCACAGGATTTCTCAGAATCTGGTTGGTGTTTGCTTAATCACTCGCACAAGTTTTGGGACTGACTCACTTATTTCGTGATTTTAAATAGAGTCGTATGCGGCATAAGTGGCGGAAGAATGGCTGAAGACTAATGTCGTGTTTCTTTTTTTTTTCTTTTCTTGTCCCTCGTACGCGTAATTTCTTGTTGGTTACTACTAGTATTAGATAGAAGTTCCCGAGATGTAAGATAAGATATACAGATACCAAATGAATCCCAAGATGTACCAGTTCGCACAGATTTTTGCAGAGTGTGTCGAGAGGAGTCCAGTCCAGTCGGCGTATGTATGTGCGTCGACGAGATATATGTTGCTGCACTGTTGCAGGCCCCAGGGCGTGAGAAGCAGCTAACGATAGGCTCTGACCACCACCACTCATGGTTCTCCGAACACAAGATGTGAATGATTTCGACCTATTTCGACCCGTCTCCATATACTTCAAGCAATTCTGAAAAGCAAAGACTGAAAGCTCTGTTCATTTCTTGGAGGTCAAAACAGTGGATCGTACAGATTCAGCCGGCTTTGGCTATAGCTGGGCTTTATAGTATGAAGCAAAGTTATAGAAGAGGGTTTATTCTACGTATAGACCGTCGAGTCTCACATCCCAGGCATCTACTTAGAATTGAATAGACCCTCTGGACCCTCTAATTTACAATGGCTTTCGATTCTTCGGACACAATTGCCTCATGGTCATGGTCTTCATCCTCGACAGCCCTGACATCATCAACATCTTGGTCTAGATCCATACCCTCCTCTTCACCCATACTCTTCTTCCCTTTGGTACCCTTCTTATTGGATTTTCTCCCCTTCGTCTCTTTCGTCTGATTCTCATTCGCCGGGCGCAAAGATTCTACATCACACAACAATAATAATGATTATTAAAAAACACGCAAAACACAAAACCAGAAATAACTCACCATACTTCACCTCCTCCAACCCATAAACCCTATAAAGCTGCAACACCGCCTGCTCCTTATCCTTCGCCTCAATCATTAAATCCACATCAATCGCCACACCCTCAACATCAAGTTCCTCAGGCAACCGCTCACACCGATCCGCATGAGCTCTCCTTTCCATGAGCGTCACCGCCCCAGGACGTGGCTCGCTCAAATGCTGCTTAGGCCGGATACCCCGCCGATGGAAAATGACGTTTGCCCGCTTGATTATTTCCGAGGGAGGTATCGAAGAGGGGTTTAAAGCGTCGTGGTGATAATCTAGAGTACCAACAGATAAGAATGCAATGAAAAAGGATCCAGAGAAAGGAATGAAGACATACCGAATACGAGCGGGACGTCGAGTTCTTCGCAGATGGGTAGGAGGTCCTCCGCGTTGTAACAAAGCTAGGTATACAAGACAACATTCATCACGGTGAGCAAGACATTGAAGCAGAAGGTGGGAGCTGCAAACCTCATCGTTCTCCAACACCAATCGATCCCTGACATTCCTCGGTAATACTTCTCTAATTGTACTCTTAATCCTCTCAATCGTAGCTTCTTTCTCACCATAAACCCCACCGCCCTATAACCGTCCCAAAACTTCAATCAGTACGAACGTCTAACAAAGCGGCGTAGCACAGAAAAGCTTCCTCACATGAATAACCAACACCCCGTCCTTCCCAACTCCCATCAACTCCATCATCTCACAATGATACTGTAAATCCCTTACAGCAGCCTCGATAACACCAGGCTTTGGGCTCCCCAACTGTGTAAACTGACCCGGGTGCGAAGTCAGCCTATGCCCGTACTTCCTCGCGAGCGCACCGGCTTGCGCGAGCTCGGGGGCACAGTAGGAGAGCGAGTATCCATATATTGCGTGCGAGGCAAAGGGGAACATCTCTGAGGAGATGCGGAGAAAGCGGATATTCTATTGTGCGTGTGCAAGCGATAGGGAGGAGTATAGGAAAATACGCTGATGAGTACTGACTGGGAAACTGACGGAAAAAGATTTGACTTACATTATCTTCGTTCCATTGAATCATCTTAATAAGATCTTGAACGTTCTTTCGACCGAGATCTTTAACCCAGTCCATACCGTTCTTCTTAATCGAGTCAATCCTACATCCCACAACCACCGGGTTAAAATAGGAATCTCAAAGCAAAGAGAAAACTAATCGACTTACCTGCACGTCCTCGAGCAAAATATCGAGTCGGTTGCAGGCTTCTTGTTCCTCAGAACTGTATTCAAGCAGGCATATCCTGTAAATGAAAAAGTCAGTTTTAGGGGACAAACACTTTGTGAATGAGATACGAACCAAGTCGTCCCCTGAACTTCGTCTCCCTCCTCTCAACATCCGGAATGACATATACGGGCTCAGGTTTAGGTGCTCTAGGCTTTCTCGTCCCCTTTTTCTTCTTGGATGGACTTTCAGGATTGTACGCCTGATCATCTTGCTCAACCGTCAAACTATCGTCCTCGGTCCCATTCGCACCATTTACAACCCTTTTTTCCTTCCGCGTCCTGGCCTTGGTCTTGGTCTTTGTATTGGTAGACTTGCTAGCTTTCTCCTCGTTCTTCGAATCAGAAAGCTCCAGCTTGTGCTCGACAAGTTGTTCGTCCTCGCCAGTTTTGAGTGTTTTAGCCTTGACACGACTGCGTTTCCTCTTCACACCACATTGCCCACCGCTTTCCTCTCCATGCTGCCCTTTCTTGCCCTGAGCATCCTCCTCATTAACCAAGACAGCAGCCGTGGCATCCGTCGTTCTAATCCTCGCGCTCCTCCGCCTTTGTATTTTCATCACCACATCACCATTCTCGATTCCGTCCATCGCCGACATAGTAATCTTCCTGAACGTCGATCTCGCTGCTAGCTGGGAATACGTAGATGAGCGAAAAAAAGCTGAATAAAGAGTGAGAGAACGACAATGAAACATTTACCGAATAGGGTCGAATTCCTCTGCCATTTTTTTTTGAATTCAGCCTTGTAAAGGTCTTACATTCACTGATCGATCCCTGGACTGTCGCGTCGCGTCATATCATGTGACTTACACGTGGTAATGAGCACTGCCACAAATTCAACTGCATGGATTGCTTTCTATGTATGCTAATTAGTTGTATGAAATGAGAGACGAGACTGCGAGAGAAAGCGAGAAAGGGACGAGAGAAAGAAAGAGAAACGATGCAATGGGACGTGTAAGTAAGAAGATAAGTACCTATCCAGTTATTCAATATTCAATCGACGGCAGACACAGAACTAGGACAAGGAAACGAAGAGTACTACCACTCGAATTCCCTAAGCATAAACAACAGAGACGTTAATTTTGTACAGGAAATATAAGATAGATGCGCACTTACCCTGTGCATTTAGAAAACAAATAATCCTTTCCATTGACATGTATCATGCCATCCTTTAAAATACACTTCCATTTGTTCTTTACCCTCGCGACCTGCAAACGAACATAAACATCACTATATACCCTCCGAAAAAGACATATCACAAACCTTATCATACGTGCAAAACACGATATCCCCTTCACCAGCCCCACCATCCTCAGCCTCATCATCGTCCCCCTCGTCCGAATCATCCAAATCACTATTAATCGCTTCCGGATCCTCAGCAGCTTTACTCGTCGTCGCTTGTGACTGAGGCTGAGGTAACGACGGGTGGGTCGATCTCGGCGCATACGGCAGAGGCGGAGGCGTCCCATCATCCTCGTCCGAATCATCCGAAGCAGGTCCATCAAGCTGCGGAATCCTTCCACCACTTCCACCCCCTCCAGAAGACGATCCCGCCGCCGAGCCAGCCGCAGCTGTACTCGACGACGCAGGTGCAGGTGCAGGTGCTGACACCGCTGCTGTTGGCGGTACGTACGGTCTACCTAAAGGAATACCAGCACCATTCGTTGGTAGGGCTTGTACAGGCGGTGGACCTGGCGGGAAGGAAAGCACGCTTGTCTGGCCGCCGTATTGAGGTGACTGCTGTGATTGCCTTGCGCCGTTGAGCTGAGGTCCTGGGAGGGGAGGAATATACGGAATCGGCTGAGAGCCCAGCATGTATCTTGGCTCCACAGGTTCTGTCTTGACGCCGCCAGGACCGGGTGGGCCCGGGGGTGGTTGCACATAGGGAGGTGCACCGTAGGGGCTTTGTATCATGTGCATCGGATGGGCAGGATAAGGATGGTGTTGGGGAGGGTGAGGTGCCGCATGTTGTGTCTCAAAGTCGGCAACGTGAGAAGCAATGACTTTGTGTTCCCATTTCTACAATCGACAGGGGAAAGCTTCATGTCAACTTTCTCGAATCAACAGCGCATTTTTAATCATACGAATACGGAAAGCAGTAGGGAGACGCGCATGCAAAAGCGCCCCTTGTCGGCCCGCACGTGAAGAACCACACAAAGTACTCACACTTTGTAATTCAGCTAGAACATCCTCCGAAACACCATACTCCTCGAATTCAGGCTTGATTGCAGCCATGACCTCGTCAATGACCGACCGATATATTCCGGGCTTCAAAGAGGAAAGCGCACCAAACCATCATGTCATTACACAATCCAAGAAGGCTACTTCCGAATGGGATGTAGCTCACCACAATTTTATTCGACATCTTTTCTTTTTTTTATCTCTCCTGTTTCGAGAGTGGTATGAAAAACGCTGAGCGCTAGCTAGGGCACGGCGACGACGATAGACGGCGACGGTGCCACTGCGGGCGGGCAGGTGGTGGGAGAAAGCAAGAGAAGGCTCCTTAAATACTTTGATGCCCGTGGTGGTAGACCCATAGTTCAAACTCCGCTCCCCTGACTCAGACGCATCGGCAAGCTCCGATTGCGCACGGACCACTTTGTGAGGCACGTGAATAATGTGTGGCGCAGCAGAAGAAGTCTGTTCTACCCCACCATGACTTCAGCTGGCTCCAGTCCGTGTGTACGGTAAGTGGCTCTCTATGACGAAGTTTTCGTGGCGCAGGAGTCTCTACGAGCTCTTTAAAAAGCACAACTTGGAGCCGATGCAAGCACAAATTCAAGTTCGCGCCCCATTCGCGCCTTCTTCTACGAGTCGCCTACAAACACTTGCTTTGACCACTACTACATATGCCTCTCTTCAAAGCCAACCCGAACGATTCTAACTCTCCAGAGCACACTAACAACATGCACGACACCAACACCAGCCCAAACCGCAAAAGCACCTTGTTCGGTCGTCGCCGCTCAGTCTCTCCAACCCGTTCCACCACGAATCGTTCCGCCCACTCAGGCAGGTCTTCAGATGACTCTAGCTTGGGTCGCGCTGGAAGTACTCGCAGCGGCGGGTTCTTCGGCCGATTCGGTGGTGGTGATGGTGGATTCCCGCATAATGACCCGACGATTATGGCTGCAAGACAGAAGGTCTCTGAGGCTGAGGAGGCGGAGCGTCAGGCTGATAAGGCGTTGATTGCGGCCAGGAATACAGTTAAGGAGGCTAAGGAACATGTTAGGTTCCTTGAGAAGGAAGCTGAGGATGAGTAAGTGTTCCTGTCTCAGTGGTTGGACGAGTGTTGATGGATTCATTTGCTTTTTGTAGCGCACGTCGTGCTAAGGCTAAACAAGCCGAGGCCAAAATTGTCTCCAAGTCTGCGCGTGGTCTTGGGCGACATGGATAATTTCATCGTTCCTCTTTTCGATGTATTGACTCGAAGGACATCTTAGTGTGTGTACAATATTGAGGATTTTTTTGTGTCTTTCGATGTAGTATGGTTTTCCACCCTAAGTTCCGGTCTTTTGTACAACTTTCTTCTACCCTACGTTTATAATGTTGTTGTATACCGCCTGTAATTTGTATAATGAATGTCATTGTATGTATCCTTTGGCTTCATCGTCACCGATTGCTGTACTGAGGCTGCGGGGCTGCGACTGGCTGCGACATTGGGGTGTGGCTGTACACTGAGAATCATCGTGTTCACTCAACTGTCTGAGTTTATCCTTTCTCATTACCACCATCATCGTACTCAGCCATGGCAGAACAAGCTGAATTAGCGTTCATCAAAACATACGTGAACACCATATCTTCTCAGCCAGTTTATTATGCGGACGATTATCAGCAACCACCAGAGAATTCTCTGAAGAAGATACCTGTTCTTTCGGTACGCTCCTCGTCCTGATTATCGCCCATGTCTAACGGGATGAGATTGATTGAAGCTGATTTTGTCTTGGTTTCTTAGGTCGCCGTTCCTCCTCCTCCAGAACCGAAAGTCGACGAATCTGCTTCCTCGTCGTCAGGTGTGTTCTCGATACCGTGTCTGCTGCTTCAATTCATACTGATACACAATCCACGATCAAGCAACTCTCACTCTAACAATTAAATCCACTAAACCTCCTGCCTCCTACACTCTAACGAACATCCATCCGACCGATACCATTTCCGCCCTCAAACAACACCTCTCTGCTTCCAACCCCACCGCACCACCGCCCGATGCCCAGCGACTCTTGCTCAAGGGTAAAGCTCTCGCAGATAACAAGCTACTGAAGGAGTACACAGTCAAGGACGGTGACACGATCAATCTGATGGTGAAACCAGGCATCGAGTGGGATCCTAYGAGTACTGGTGYTAAAAGCACRCCAACTCTCRCCAGYCCAGCACCTACATCAGCTCTATCGGCTTCTTCACCTCTTCTTTCGAGTAGCAGTGCCGGTAGTATTTCTGGGAGCGGTGGGGTGGTAGGAGGGGAAGGGGGAAAGTGTCACCAACGTGTCCCCTTCGTTGTACTCTCCCCTTCACCCTCCAACGATGGGATCGATGCAGAGCCACGCAAGGATGTGTTGCTCACGCTTGAAACGAACGAGATCGATCCGCCCCCAGCTAAGGAGCCACTTTTGGTGTATCATTCAACGATTTTGAGGCCTGAGTTTTGGGATCGGTTGTATTCATTCTTGAGGTGGGTTTTGTTACTTCCTGCTATGTCTTGGATTTTTGTATAAATGCTAACATACGTCCTTTTATCCTCGCTCTTCATTTTTAGGTCGGAGTTCTCGAGAGATACGGACGCATTGACGACATGAAGACTTCTTGGTTGCGAGCAAGGGGAGTCTAACCGCGAGTGATATCGCGAAGATTAGGGATACTGTCGGAGTTGTTGGAATGGCTGGGACATGATTCGTGTTGAAAGGCTCGAGGGGGGGCTTGTTTTAGGCTGGTTTCAGAGAAGAATTCATGTACTGAGAGACGGAAACTCAAGCTGTGCTGTTATCAACCTGCTCGGATTAAAACAAGTTGGGCTAGATACATACTAGTACTTGCGCGCTGAACAAGCGCTGAAGCACATACGGCCCACTGAGTCCGCCGGTGCATATTAGCTCTGGATGGGAGGGTGGCTTGTGTGTCATATGATGCTTTCGGTCATGAAGCTTCAAGTTCAACTTCTGTCCTCTATATTAGCTGGTTGAAGCCACAACTTGATGTGAAAATGCAACTTCAAAGGATGCTGGATACTAAGCTCTTCATTACCTCTTATACCTTATTCCTGCTTATTGAGACATGTTTGATGGCTATATCATGATGGTGGTTGTAATTTCTTCAGATGCAGCAGTGCACTGCCAGTGAAGGCTACTTACTGGAATCACTGTTATTGTTCACCATTTTATGTACTGTGCTAAGGACAACATCTGTAGATACTAAGTGGAAGAAAGTAGGGCTGGATAATGAGGTTATTTACTAGTAAAGAAAGATACAGAATGGCTCTGGTTTGACATCAGACCTATGATGACACATTGGGAATTGGAGTTGGATGTGCACAATGTAGTGCAAGAAAAAATACTAAGAAGCCTGATCTAGGCCTGAATTAGAAAGAAGAAGACTACATTTACTCACTATTGTGAGAGTAGCTTTAGTTATTCTTCCCTCTGAGAACTCTCTTTACCTTTGTTCAGAAGTGGTGTTTTTGTTTAGCACTAGGCATAGAGGAGGCAACTGGATCACTGGAACTTGGGTGTTGCAATGCAGAAGTCTCTTGCTGAGATTCTGATTGTTGTCTGATAGCCTGCATATCAGCAAGGAATTGAATCCTGTCCAAGGTATCAGGATGATCTTCCCCAAGAACTCTCTGTGAATCTGCAACTATCTTTTCCATGATCTGTTCAGCCAACTCATGCTTATGTGGGAGAGTAGAGTAGATCCTGGCCAAAAAATGCATAAAAGTAAGAGTATGTTGATGCTCCTCTCCTTGCACTCTTSTTGAGGCCTCAGCTACCTTCTCTTGCAACTCCACAGCCTCTTTCCACTTCCCCATCCTAGAATAGGTCACAGCTAGGGTGTGAATACTGCTAAGAGTAGATGGATGCTCCTCTCCTTGCACTCAGGCTTGCTGAGGCCTCAAGTACCTTCTCTTGCAACTCTACAGCCTCTTTCCACTTTCCCATCTTAGAATAGGTCATGGCTAGAGTGTGAATMCTGCTAAGAGTAGATGGATGCTCCTCTCCTYGCACTSTTTTTGAGTCCTCAACTAGCTTCTCTTGCAGTTCCTTTGCCTCTTCCCATTTTCCCATCTTATCATAGACTATGGCCTGTCTATGTCTGCATGCAAGGATTCTGGGATGATCTTGTGCAATATGTTTTAGGTATTGTTCATAGCACCTCTCATACATAGTTGCCTCTTTTGTCCAATTTCCACCCCAGCTATAAAT
>RCHF01002320.1:0-12709 GCA_003987895.1 Neonothopanus nambi | reverse complement strand
CAAACTTTTGAAAAGCAGGAGACGATACTCCGTCTACAAATTCCTTGCAGATTGCCCGATATACTGCTTGGTTATTCTTGTGTGATACTAATGTGTTCAAGTTGGCCTACCAGTCAGGGAAGATACCAAGACGACTGCCTCGAGCAACAGCATAAGCCGGGCCGTCCTGGAGCTCTCGAGGCCAGTACAATTCTTCAGGTTCCGGAACCCTGCGGAATGCTGGACATACTAAATAAGAAGAACCATGCACGAGTGGTACCAAAGGTGTCTGCTGTGAAGTCTGAGTCTGAGATTGAGATGCTGGTCTTGAGGGCGTCGACATAGGAGTAGCACGGGTAGGGGTCGCAACATTCGTAGAGCAAGTAGGAGTTGTAAAGCGAGCAGGGGTTGTAGAGCGAGCAGGGGTTGTAGAGCGAGCAGGGGTTGTAGAGCGAGCAGGAGGTGTAGAGCGAGCAGGAGTTGCAGCATGTGATGGCTGGACTGACGCTGCGCGTAACGGAGTCAACGGCGCTGCGTGTGAAGGAGTCAACCGTGTAGGACTCGCAGCCTGTGAAGGACGGGGTGGAGTAGCATGTGCTGCCAAGCTAATCTGATTTGAATCCAATGACATTTGCCTAGCTGAGGGTGATTGAGGAGTTTGCGATGTAACTGAGACGGTAGGGCCACTGGGTGGAAGAACAATCGAAGGTACGCGAGGGGCATTTGGAACCGCAGAGAGTCTACAATGTACTTTTGTCAGCCCTTAAATTGAGGTTACACTGAGTATCTAGAACAAACTGAGGTGCTTCGGCAGTGTGTGGTTCAGGCCTTACAAGCGGGTCAGCGGCAGCAGCAGGAAGCGGCGCAACAGTGATAAGAATACCTTTCAGCCTGTGGTAAGCTAAGCAAGGATGAATGCAAGGATATGACTTACTTTGGCCTGGGCGTAGTTCGAGATGGCGGATGACTTGGCCTTCAATGACCAGTATGTTGGTATTCATGAGAGACGTGATGGAAGCCCTGAAGCGCCAGCCACCTTTATATGTCCCGTTGCAAAACATAAGTCCTAATGCAAATGTTCCTAATGTTCCATAGTCGAAGTTCATGATCACAAGCGGAAAGATCTCACGGCCCGGCTTCTTCCAGCGATCCGCGGCAATCAAGAATATCGAACCGAAAACAGATGAGGCTGGAAGGATACCGACATCACCATGGTACAAGTGAATAAAATCGTGAATAACTGGTGTAGCACTTGTAAGTAGCCAGAAGTAAGAATAGATTTACGATACCTGACATAAATACTTGAGATCCTGACATTTTGGCGTCACCCTATGAGGAGATCCTTTGTGGAGAAAATAGGATGTTCATAAAGAACGAAATACTTCGAGCTTTCCAATAGGGACAGTATTGTGTTCATTAAGATTTATGAAGTTTCTCCAAACGAAGTCATTGAGTTTACTGAGTCTCAGAATGTGTATATCAGAGTATGGAAAGCGTTCTCAAAGTCACAATAACCTGTATTCGAGTAGAGGTATCACATACAAGAAGCATGAAACCCAGCAAACATTGTCAAGAACCTATATATTCGAGTGATCTACGATAATCCTGCAATCTCATCCAATGTAGAGTACATGTTCATGTCCGGCCCAACACGATCCAAATCTTCCTGTTCGCGCTGCTTTCGTTCCTCTTTCATCATGCCCTCACGCGTTCGAAATCCATCATCAGCAAAACGAAATAATCCTCCTGGTGTATACTGGGTGAATGAGTATCGTGTTTCATCGCTCCCGATCGTCGTATTGGAATGTCGTAGGTAGGCTGATGGAATGAGGATAGTGGAACCAGGAGGAAATTCTATGACAACTCCGAGATCCCACAAAATAAGATGGCCCCCACGGGTGTGATCGTAAGACCCCAGCACAGTGATGGCGCACCAGCCAAAAATATAATTGAGATAATTGATATGTTCGTAGGTGACAGTCTGAGGCCCAAAATTAAAAGTAGCAGTTGCGAAAACACTTCCCGGGAAATTAGGGCGAAGAGTTGGATCGAATTCTCGGAGACTGTGTAGATTATCGGCATAAAATTTGTACAACTGTGGTGCCCAAGTGGCGAACGCAGCTGAAGCATGGTGGGCGAGGCGAATAAAGCATTTGGCAGACAGAAGGCATTGAAGGATAGGGATATTTTTTGGACGGTGATAGATGTATTTAGCCCGCTGGATTATAATCAGCATAAAGAGTAAGGAAGAAGCTCATATATTTGTACCTGCTGGCCACCACCATATGATATACCCACCACTGCTACTGGGAAGTGCCCTCGGCGGTGATGGCGAAATTTATCCTTGAACGACATCTCCTCCCGAGCTCGCTCAAGCATTTCTACAGCGTCTGCATTCACCTGGGACCAATTCGGATCGGAGGGATTACCTAGGGCCAATGCAAAAGCTAGCCCATCACAATCAGTCATAGGTACGCTCGAGCTGAGGCGACAAAAATCAGCAAAGTTCAACATGTGGAGATGAATCAAACCCACCTCGCGTCCCAACGATGGAGCCGAAAATTCCAAATCGAATCTGGTCCAACAACCTCCTTGAACCTCCACAAACGACCTCCCTCTCCGCCTCTATGCCTTCCAACATAGCCTGAAGTAGTGCTTGTAATGTCATCAGTGCTAGACAAGTGGGTGTTCAGAGGCGATGCCTCTCCCACCAAGCGTTGTCGCAGTCCTGATCTAGGAGTGTAATTGCCAGGACCCTGTTCTTCCGCCTGCTGCTTCCGTGCATTCCGGCGATTCGCGTGAGCGTGCCGAGTACTTCTCTTCTGAATGCGATCACCCGCGTCAGGCAATGGGGATAGAGGAGACTTCCAGGATCGTTTAGAACGGCGGGCTCTTCTATTTGCTCGTCTATTTTTGTTTTGTACAGCAGGAGTCAATGTAGTGTCAGGGCAAGGAATAGGACAAGGAGTAGGAGTAGGACAAGGAGTAGGAGTAGGACAAGGAGTAGGAGTAGGAACTGTTGGCGTGGTTCCAGAAGGAAGATTGGGTGCTGGAGATGGCGAGCGTGATGATGGAGGTGTGGAGAGAGGACTGGATGTCGTGGATGATGGAGCGCGACTGGCTAAGACTTGGGTAATGTGGTTTCGTAGATTGAACACGCTTGAAGAGATAAATGTGCCATCCCATGATCCAAACAACCTTCCGGAGCGAGTCTGAATATATGTCAACATTTATTGGTCATATTTCAAACCAGAGTACATACCTTACGCATTGTGAAGAAATCACTACTTTCTAAATGGAAACAGTGAGGTTAGTGATGCATCGTTTAAAAGCAATCTTCGTTGCAGCGCCACGCAGCCTCAGCCAGCGCTCACCATCGAGCTCCCGTGCCCGAGTACTCGTGGGAGCAGCTTGGCCAGCTGTGAGCGCGCATTGAAGATAATAAAATCACTTACCATTCATCTTGATAGAGCTATTTGGAGATATAATACATAGACTAAGCGGTGGAAGTGATTGTTCAGTTGTCGAGTTCAAGTTGATCAATGTGACTGAACACGACGCGACAAGTCACATCACATGGTTAGAGTGGCTGTACCCAGAAATGTAATTCCTGTTACACACTACCTTTACGCACAAATACTAAGTAATTCTCTCAGTCTGGTAATTCTCGATGTCGAAGTTCAAAGCAAAACGTCCATGGGGTCGCCCGCGTGCAGTTCGTCCAACAGACTCATACCATGAATGCATAGAAGACGACTACGACACAGTGAACGCTCGAACAGCTCATGTTGATTCCCGTGGCTTCGTTTTTGAGACACCGCGCTCTCCTCAGAAAGGTCGAACAGCTGCAATGGAGGGGGATTTGTGGGAGCAGAGAGATGTTGAGGATAATGCTTGGATTGACGTCGCTGTTGATGCTGAGGTTTTCGATCCCCGTGTTGAAGTTGTGCACATCTCAGAGCTCGTTAAAAAGAAGAAGCGGAGCAGAGTCTCGGTGAGTCTTATTCAATGTTCCGTTGACTATGAAACTAATCTACTGTATCATCGAAGCGGAGAGTAAACCTTGTTTGGACTGAGAGGCACCGGTCTCGCTACTTGGATGAAATGCTGCGATGGGAGGGCCGAGGTGACGCTTTGGACAAATCGTCTTGTCCGGATTGTGTATCGCGCCGTGTAGCAACACCTGGAGCCGCTCAATATCGATGCATTGACTGTTTCCTTCCTGATCTAACCTGCTCATCATGCTGCACGAGAAGACATACACGCATGCCATTTCATCGTATAGAGGTACGTTCACCCTGCATTTGTTTCCCGTGGCCGATATTTAGTCTCTTCCACAGCGGTGGACCGGTACAATGTTCACCAAAACTAGCCTTAGCAAGCTCGGTCTGAAAGTGCAGCTAAATCATTTAAGCATGTACTGCAATAATCCCAAGCCTTGTCACAGCAAGTTCCGTGTTCTTCATACGAATGGAATCCACGATATTCAGGTCTCTTTTTGCGGATGTGAGCGTCAGATACCGTGGCACATTCAACTTCTACGTCGAGGACTTTATCCTGCTACTCAAGACATTCCAAAGACATGCGCAACTTTCAGCCTCTTGAATCTCCTTCATATTTTATCTCTGACATCAAAGGGTTCTACCTACGACTTCTACCGAACGCTCAAGAAGCTTACGAACAACACCGGAATTGATATTCCAAAATCTCGGTATCATGCGCTGCGCCTAATGACCAACCAGTGGCGTCATTTGAAGATGCTCAAACGGGGCGGTCGCGCACATGATGCGAATCCTCGGCGTGTTGAAGACACACCAAATGGAGCGCTTGCTGTTCAGTGCCCATCGTGTCCGCATCCAGGGATTAATCTTCCAGCAAACTTTGAGGATCACCCGGAGGATCACAAGTAAGCCATGGCAAGTAAACTACATTAACAGCACTAATTATTGTATTGTCAGGTTTTTATATCGTCCTTTCTTGGTTATGGACGCTAATTTTAGGCTCAAGAATCAACTAGTTTCCTCGTATTTGCGTGATCCGGGACTAGGACTCGGATGGGCTTACTTTGTTGAACATGGACCTTATGAGGAACACATCAAGAACCATATTCACGAAGACGACGTGAGTTTGAAGTCAAAATGTTTTGCATTTGCTGACTTGACTACAATAGATAAGCACATGCGTCGGTTTTGCTGTGTTGGCCAAGGCTGCGACGAAGTTTTCACGTGGTCTTCGATATACGGGTACAGGGGCTGTGTCGTGCGCGAGATCGGAGATGCTTATGCCCAACGGAGTAGGAAATCTTGAGAAAGGAGAGCGGTAAGTTTTCAACTAATCCTGGTGTGCATAAAGCTAACTTTTGTTCATTGTAGCTACGCAAATATGGATTACATTTTTGGTTCGGCGTTGCAGAACTTTAAAGGGTTCACGAATTCCCTCCACCTCCTTATTTCATACGACATCGCGTGTCAGTGGTTCATCCATCTCTTTAAGCGAATCGAGGAGCGATGGCCGGATCATATCAAACCTCCAGCGAGGCTCGTTGCAGACCCGGCGATTGGGAAGTTCCATGAACCGGCACATGGCCAGAAACAACACGAGAAGTATAGTTTTAATCTTATTCGGGGTGTGGGCAAAACGGATGGAGAATGTCAAGAGTGGGTGTGGGGTCCTCATAACGCTGTTGGGTCTGCAACTAAGACTATGGCTCCCGGCACAAGGCACCTGGTATTAGATGATCATTTCATGTTTTGGAACTGGCTGAAATTCCACGCGCATGGTACGCGATGAAATAAATATGATAATTATTAAAATCTCACTATTAGTCAGGTACAAATCTACTGAAGAAGTATACTCGAGCTATCAAGGAACGCGATGAGCAAGTTGAAGCGCACGAAGGCTGGACGGAGCGGCTGCCTAGTGGGCTGGTACAGAAATGGGAGACTATGTGTGTGGTGTGGGAGGAGGCGCCGTTTCCAAAGGACGATATTGAGAATCCGTTTGAAATCAAAGATGAATGTATGTACCTTGCGTCATTTGAATGTTGACTTTTCTGATGGTTCCTGGACGTAGTTATGGGGGAAGCTGAGGCTCTGAAGGAGTTGGAATTGGAGGATGAGGCTTGAAGGCAACGGAATGGGAAGGCTGCGCTCAACGCTGTCAGTGCAGTAGGATTCGTCAATTTGGGCCTTGGACTGGCAGAAACCCAGTGCGTATATTTTTTTTATCTTATTCAAACACTGTAATTGACGAGAACTATAGGCGTGAATTAGCGACACTGGCTCAAACAGGTAACCAGAAGGAGAAATCGATGATCGACGAACAACGTGCACGGCTACGAGAAAAGCTCTCTTCTTATGAGCTGTTACGATCCATCTACATGCCAGGTCTTCTCCAATTTCTCATCGATTTGAAGGAAGACGTGGAAGGCTCGAACTCAGACTCTATAAACGCAGAAGATGTGAAGCTATGGTTGCCATCCGACCTACCTCCCGATCGTCGGAACGCTATCTGTGTTGATGGCTTGCCGGAGATAGAGGATCGGTTGCTGACTGCGCAATGTCATGATGCGATACATCTTCTGTGTCATACATTGCGCGTCAAAAGCCGAATGACAATCTTCAAGAACAGGAATATCCGTGGACAGCGCCCGGGCATCCGTTCACGAGCCGTGATTGATCGGGTTCACAACTGTGCTAAGGCTATTGCAAAGAAATATCAACTTGCACAAGCTGCTAAGATGAGACTGGTAGGACCAGGGGAGTGGGAGAATATACTTCGCGTGTTGAAGGACGAGGACATACGTTCATATCGTGATCAAGCACTTGTGAAGATGGGGCCAGGACGCCGAGGCACAAATGAGGATAGTGAAGAACCGGTCGAGGAAGGAGCTATGGATATACGACCGCCCGATGATGGTGAGGGTATAGTGATGTGGATGGATGTGAGGGACGATAGACGTGATGGTGGACGAGACGGGACAGGCGAGACCCATCGTCTCAACTCCTGGATCTGGACAGCGGGACCCGGTATCAGCCTGAATGATGGTGCTGATGACGAGAACGAGGTATGCCGCTCTGAGTGGTGCAGGAGCCGTGCACGTGCAATGCGAGCCAAAGAAGAGGTAGCGCTTGTGAAGGAGGAGATGCGTAGGATGCTCGAATTCCTGGCGTGGAAGGAGGGTTGGTGGAGAGCTAAGGAGGGCACTCGTGGAATCAGCAATGAGGAGGGTAATGAGGTCGACGCAGCTTTGGCGGAGGGTTTGCGAGCGTATGCTGACACGCAAGCAACCTTCCTCCGTGATCTCGAGGTCGCATTCCGGTCACTATGGAGCAGGGTCGTGCCGGAGGTCGCCGCTGCTGCTGATATTTCCGTTCCTACCATCCCGGAAAGTATTCCGCCTGAGATTGGAGAGTCAGATGACGAAGACGACGAAGACGATAGCAACGGTTCAAATGGCAGCGACAACGAGAATGATGAGGAGGGTGACAATGAAGATGAGGAGGACTTTATTATCTGAATGTATCTCTTTTTTGAACTGTAATGAGAGTTTTTGCCCTGCTCCTCTTTCCGGGCACTCGCCGGCAGGTAACACCGATAAATTTCTATATATTGATGGTCCCACTTTAGTAAAATAATGTATGTAGAATCTATTGTGCCTGAGAATAATGCAGCCGAAATATAATTATCAGTTTCGGAGCAAAGTCCTAATATAGTATCGTGCCAAAATAGGAAATGGTGAGTAGCATGGCGGCGAGTAGTGAGTGGGACCAGGCCTAGTGCCAGAAATAGCAGGAACATCCATGAGACATGCATGAGCAGTATGTGGATTCTTCCCCTTCGTGATGTATCAAAAATAAAGGACTTTATCCCATATTTCATGTATCCAGTCAGCTGTTACAGGTGTGTAGAGCTCAGCAAGTGATTGCGCATCTTTTGGCACCTCACCACCTAACGCTCGCGATCTACATTCTGCAACGGCTGAAAGAGATAACGTCAGTCCCCCTGCCTTCATGTTCACTGTAGAATCACTCACTATAGCATTTTTTCAAATATTCTCCATACAGTGGCAGTACATCCTTCTTGTAGCCGTCACGCATAGTCGATCCAAAGCTTTGACTGACATGGCCCTTCTTAGATACTGTGTGTACGCTAATCCCGGAAGAAGTCAGCAATCTAAACAATATAACATATATCATATGTCAAAGACTTTCTTACCTGATTACGTTGAGTCGTCCTTTGTCAGCAGGCTCTGGTCCACCAGCAATTACCAACACCTGCCAGCCTGTAGCCTCAGCTACTTGATCGATGATCCGTTGCATGAAGCCGGAGAACCCGGAGATACACCTGAAATAATACATACAATTATCAGTAAGCATGAGGCAGTATTCGACGCGAAAGGACCACTGACCGTTGTCGATCCACAGGATCCTTCGAATACGGTGCCACCAACGAGTCCGACCAGTCTTTTACAGCCTTCGTATGTTGATCCTTTGCCGTATCCTCCCAGTGTCGCTGATCCTCGCTAGATAGCTTTTCCCACTCTTTCTTCACAATGCGAGCATGAATGGTAACTGGATCTGACTTGTTTCTCTCCACAGGCTTCTTCTTCTTCCACTCAGCTATCTCCGTCTCGTATTGAGATTGAATCGCGCTGTCGTTATCCTTCGCCCAGAGAGCCATTGCAGGGACAGCATGAGGCTTTCGTGACATCTCCTCTCCAAGAAGGTCTCGCATTAAAAGTTCGAAGGGGTCGTTTGTGTTCTTTTTCTGGGTAGGTTTGGTCTTTTTGTTGAGGACATATTTCAAGCGACGTTTGATTTGCTAGACAGAATAAACCTCAGTCAACGCGGTCACGTTGCATTATGTAAGTGTCGGGCCCGACACTAGTACTCACCCCTGTTTTCTCCTCGACGAACTCGGCAAGCTTGCTGCTCTCAGCTAGATGCCTCTCCTTCTCTTCATCTCCCATCACGGCAAGGTCAACTTCTGGCGCATCGGGGGGTGCCGCTTTGAAATCAATCTGACTGTACTCCTCATCTGTCGGCTCCCAACTGTCACCATGCTCTGGGGGAAAGCCAACAAAGTAGTCACGAACGATCTCGGTAGCCTTGTCGTCACCAGTGCCATTCTTCACTGCTTCCTCATACTCCTGCTGACGCGAGTCAAGGAAGTACTTCCTTTTGCCTCGGAAAGCGCCTGGGTTAACCATTGTGAACAATTACCCTATGACATCGAGATCTCTGTCAGTGCGCCGTCTGAGTAGCTTTTGGAGTTGCACAACTTACTCTTTCAATGCAGGAGAATAGTCTGTTGAACAGGCGATGTATCAAAGAAGGAGCTAAGGAAATCCTACAGCCGTATGTCCACTTATTTGTCATCTATATCTTCATATTCTGCCTCATCTACGTGTTTCAAATAATTTGATTTTCACTCAACAGTAGAATCAGATATATATGTCCTCAATTTGACCCATATTTTCACCATATTTTTCCGCATCAACCCATGACCGATAGCGACTCCTCCGCACACGCTATCTGGCTCCAGCATCATCGTGAATATTACGCAGTGTAAGTTCGTTTTACTATCCGTTATTCCACCACTCAATTCATGCCACAGCAATGCCAAACGACTGGCAGAGCAGAGAAGATTACAGTAAGTGCTCGACGGCTACTATTTACCTTCAAACTCCCTCACTCTGACTACTAGGCGCGAAGCTCAAGCGACTACTATATCCGATGAGGAATGGGCAGCCGCCCTGGCGAAGCATCGTGCAATTGCAGCGTGATATCGGGAGCGCAACCAAGAAACATTGGCAGACAAAGAATTACTCCGTAGGAACCGGTAATGTGCTCCCTATCTTTGTTGGCATACTAAACTCACAATCTATGTAGCATTCGAGGTGGGCTTTCTTCGCGTTTCCTCAAGGAACGACGACGATACTGTAACGCATACCGTAGGGCCTACGCCCTTGCGAAATCTCAGGGACGCCTTTGAGAGTTTCACGAGCAGGAGGAATTTCATGTTCAGGCATTCCTTACTCGTCGCTGATGTACCTTATCATGTCAATTAGTCTGCTTTACTTACAGAATTTCAAACATGCGATACGTGATTTTTTGTATCCCCGTGGATTGTTGTTGCAAGCTCTCTCAGTGTCACTCAGCATGTCCGAAGACAATAATACTTCCTCACATTCTCAACCCGTCGATATTTACGCTGCCTGGTACAGTGTTATGTATGGCGCAAACCTCATTCCTTCACCACTTGAACTGGCTCGCCCGCCAAACAACACTCCGGTCGAAGCGTTCTATGTTGTCATGCATGGTACTTCAGTTGGCTTATTCTTTGATTGGTAGGGAGTCCGATACTAGTTCTCTTTGCCAAGCTTGTGTCCCACTGATGTCTTACTCGTTGCTAGGCCATCTGTTGCTCCTTTAACAGAGGGTATACACGGCTCTCGAGTTCTGTGGTATAAGACCTACTCGGCAGCTTGGGCCGCATACCGTGCTGCGTATATTTTTCGCAAACTGGCGATTCTCGACAACGAATATTCCGATGATGCAGAGTATGACTATCAGGCAGAGAATGAGGACGAATGAGTGGTGGAGCATGCCCATACGGCTACGGTTGATATTAGCTTGTTCCTAGCCTGACTTACCATGCTGTGTTCCCTGGTCTTGTAACGATTTCCCTAATGTCATTTTCAAATTAAGCCACATATTTGGAGAACAACTGATAAGACATTTCCGAGTGTGATTACCCAAGGCTACAACGACGTGGGTACTCAATCATACGATAACCCTGCCTCAATTCTATCTAGCTGCTCCAACGCGTCGTCGTTAAGTTCGAAGTCCTCCCCATAATCCTCATCGACAGCATACTGCGACTCATCAGCAACAACATACCCTTCTTCGACATACGAATCATCGGAGCCATGTTGCTCCGGTGCATCATCGTGGAAGTCGGTAGAATCAGATGGATAAACCGGTGGATCGAGCGGATGAGCCGTAGCTCCGTCCCTTGTCATGATGATCGCAACAGTTCCTAACATTGCTGGATCAGATTCATCAATCAGCGTTGCTTGAGGGTCTGTGTGGTGTGAAGGGTTCTGATGGATAATGGCTGGACTTGGAAGGGTGGAGCTGCCTCGATAGCATGTCGTGTAATGCTGCAGAGCGTTGTCAAAACTGTTGAATCACTTGTACTTGGGTCCCGACATTCCTTCAGTGAATTGTTTACAGATGTCCCTACATAGAACGTTGTCAGTTGAAATGAAATTAAAAAGATGGGAACATTGTCAGTTGAAATGAAATTAAAAAGATGGGAACATTGTCAGTTGAAATGAAATTAAAAAGATGGGAACATTGTCAGTTGAAATGAAATTAAAAAGATGGGAACATTGTCAGTTGAAATGAAATTAAAAAGATGGCTATGGGGTCACTTACCAGGTAGGAAATACGCCAATACGGCTGCCTCGCCAAACCAGATATACAGGCCCATCCGTTGATGGTCTGGGCCAGCGCAGCTCTGAAGGAGAAGGAACAGACCGGTATGCCACATACATCAAACCTTGAGGGGCAGGCGATGTCGTGGCATGCGTATCTCGACTGGGAGTATTGGTATGAGCTAGTGTGGCGCGAGACGGGGTAGCAGGAGCTGTTGTAGAACGAGCCGGAGTGACAGTAGTGGGCGTAACAGCACGAGTGGGGGTAGCAGGAGCAGCACGAGTAGGAGCAGTACGAGCAGGAGTAGTAGGTGTAGCAGGTGTACCCATGGCACGAGCAGTTGAAGGTCGAGAGGTGGTAGGAG
This sequence comes from Neonothopanus nambi, assembly GCA_003987895.1. NCBI lineage: Eukaryota > Fungi > Basidiomycota > Agaricomycetes > Agaricales > Omphalotaceae > Neonothopanus > Neonothopanus nambi. The sequence continues at coordinate 922 of RCHF01002320.1, read as the reverse complement.
GGACAGGTCGAGCAGGTGTCCGGGAAGGTGTCGAGGTAGGTGGAGCAGAAGCAAAACGAACACGCTCACGGGTGGCGGGTGATGTTGTCGAGGCAGAAACGGTAGATACAGAAACAGTAGGGCTGCTAGGAGGTAGTTCGGTGGTACAGAGATAGGGCGCGTTGACTACTTGAGGCGTAGCAGCAGGAGCCTGCACGACCTCTTCATTTGGAGCGACAGTGATCAAGATACCTACGATCAACAAAAGAGATGATTATTATGAGGGGAATTGATACTTGCATATGCACTTACTCTGACCGGGTCGTAATTGCAGAACGCGGATGGTTTGACCGTTGAAGTTGGGGAGCGACATCGAGAACAAGAGTTTTCCCTGTGAGAAGCGAATGGATACTTCCTGCCATGATATATGTATGAGCCACATATTTCAAATGAGTGAGAGGTGCGAGCATGCAGAACTTCAGATTGAGATTTGAACAACAGGCCGTTACGCGCACTCACTAGCACTGGTGGCTCTGCCCGGCCCGGGGAAAATCTCATTCCTAAAAAGGATCATATCACAGATCGTAAGTAGAGTACCGACATCACCACGGTATGTACGACGAACAAGCTGAAAATCTTGGTGGAACCATTGTATGTTGCCGCAGTAATGACATGATTGAACTCTCATGGATTGTATCTATCATACGATGTAAATATCTCGGTGTACGATCTTTTGAATGTATAGTATTTGAACCTCACGAAAATTGGCATTCTTCAACTGACCTTGCCTAAGAATGTCGTCTGAACATGTAACTCGATAATGAATGACACCTAAGATCTTCAACAGCAGTTGGTATCAATAAGTTCATCACAGTCTCAAGCCATTTATTGAACGATTCAAGAAAAAAATCGATATTCATTGCCTCAAGATACTGTTTACGGG
>RCHF01002318.1:0-19315 GCA_003987895.1 Neonothopanus nambi | reverse complement strand
ATCTTTTACACCTTTGTCTTGACTACGTAGCTAGCTTTGTATAGAATGGATAGAACACTATCCCCGGTCAGAGTTGTACTATGAGTTAAATAAGTATGTAAATAACATCTATACCTTTACCCCTTCCGAGTCCCCAGCATAGTGACATGGTCATATACATAACATATACATATACACGTTCAATCCGTTCCTGTTCACCATCATCATGAGCTCCGCTCAGCTAGCAGTGCATCCTTATATGTTCATTGGTCGGTCATCACTCACAGTCAACGCTCCCAGAGGGAGTCACCTCACCAGTCACCTCATCGGTCACCCACCCTTAACCCTACCCCGTCCATGCCCATGTCCATTCTTATCCCTCTCCCTCTCAGACTTATCCTTCTCCTTCATCTTCTCCTTCACTTTACTCCCCCCACCCCCTTTCTTGCGCTTCCCCCCACTCGCAGAACCACCACCGCTAAAAGGTTCATACTCCGACCCACTATCACTCTTCTCCACTTCAACCTCCATGTCCGCCTCCACAGATTCAGGTGAGTCGGGTTCGACTCTAGGTCTTTTTCTCGATCTTCCGGATCCGGATCCACCGCCACCGCTTACATTCGATGAGAGGTTTACGCCTAGACCAATTGACATTGGTTCGTCTCCTGTACCAGAGGCGGAACCAGCTCTATTGGGCGCGTTTGATCCTCCTCCCTCTCCGCTGCCGCCTCCAGCGCCTACACCACTCAAAACCTCCGCCAAATCAAGCGAAGCAGCGTTCAAATTTCCGCTGCCGCCGCTTCCGTTTCCACCTCGTTCCCAAGAGATAGAAGATGCGGAAGAAGGGTCTATAACCCCACGAGAGGCCGTACCTGAGAGGAAATCCAACCAGGATGTCGAAGGGTCTGAGGACGCGGAGGAGGGAGCTCCCGGGGGAATTGGGTGGGTGGTTGATAGGCCTACAGAGGAAAAGAGACGCACGGTAATTAGAAAAAAAGAAATTCGAGTTGAACTGGGCATATGCATACCTTGAGACCCCGAGCTATGATTATGACTATGAACCGGCCAATCAATCCTCAGCGTCCCAAACTCGTTTCCACCACCTCCTCCATTCCCTCTATTCGGTCCCGTACCTGACCCACCTCGGGGTGGATCAATAGCATCCAAAAACGCCGCGAGGTCACCAATTTGATGCTGTTGTGAATGTTGTTGCTGCTGCTGCTGCTGTTGCTGTGCACGATGATGATGTAAATGCTGTTGAGCCGCCTGTTGTTGCTGGTGTTGTTGATGAAGCATCATTTGCTGATACATCAACCTAGCTTCGAAGTTTTCGCTGTCGGGGGCTATACCCACCGGGATGGATAGCGAAGTCGGTACGCCCATACCAGCTGAACCGGAGAGTATGTCGAATGAGGTTGGGGTGTGTGTATAGGGGGATGTTGAGGCGGGTGAAGTAGGGGTAGGCATAAATGAGAAATTATACGGGTTCATCGAAGATGATTGATGGAATCCTGGCGTCGTAGAACCTAAATGAAACCCCCTCTGAAAATCGAACTCCGCTCTCGTAGGAAGCCCTCTGACGAGACCTTCCCTGAGAGCGTTCAGCGAGGTGTGTTGGTTATGTGCGTGTGAGTGCGAACGGGAGTCGTCTAGGTTTGTAGGTGAACGAGTACCGCCGGTGGGTGACATGGACATGTGTGCACGTGAAGAACGAATTCGGGAGATAGACGCCATGTTCATCAGGAATGAGGAGTTGGGGTTGGGGTTGGTGTGTCGGTCGGTTGAGATTGGGAGGGAGAGATTCGATAGGTCAGCTGATGAGACGCCTCGAAGGGGAGGCGTAGGGATGGTCATGGGAGTGCCTTGAACGGGTGAGGGATCCGCAGGCTACGTGGAGGCTAAGTATCATCGTTCAGCGACAGAAGACAGACTCACGTCGACGTTCATGTCCAGGTCTATAGGCGACGGCGGTGCATCATTCCCGTTATTCCCTTTCCCTCTTCCACTAGATTTTCGTTTTGCAGCAGGTTTTGAAGGAGCCTCGTCATCCTCGTCCTCGTCGTCCTCGTCTCCTTCGGCTAGGTCATCAGCTTTTCCACCACCTCCAGAGAAATCATGTGGGCCTTTAGCATCCTTCTCGCCAGTAAACTACAGTGCACTCGAATTGTCAGACGAATGAACGAGAGAAAGTTACTACACGCACCCTAATATGACGCTTAACGATATCCCTAACGTCCGTCGAGCTGTATTCATACAGCTTCTGATGCTGCCCTGGCTTCTCATCTTCGATCAAAGTAAAAAGGCTTCAGTAAGTGCCTAACATACAACACCGTCGCTTGGAAAAGACTTGGCATTTACCAAAGATGATTACCGCCACATCTACGCTGCACAATACGCCCAACTCGTACGCCTTTTTGAACAAGCCGTTCTTACGCTGGATTTACACCCACAACGCAAGTAATTCGAAGAGTCCGGACGTTAGTTTGAGGAATAGTAGGTGAATGGTGAGTCCACGACCACGAACGCGCAAAGCAGTATAATTTTAGATTGTAGATGCCAAGACCAAGTCAGCTATAAAAATAGCCAAAAAAAGGCTCAGCATACCTTTAAAAAGGTGACAGAACGATTGCGTTCATGCTATAAACCCCATCGTTAACAACAAACTCGAAAACGAGAAACGAAAAAGACAACACAAGAAGCACTCGGGAAAAGGAGTAACACGGTCCTCGCCAGGGTTGACAACAGGGAAAAGCAAAGGAAGAGGAAATACGCACAGTAATAGGTTGAATTTCTATTTTTCTCCTACCCATAGATACGCAGCTTTGACCAAGGAACTAGGACGGGGCAGACCAGCAGTTCTGTAGCTTTTGAGGAGGGAGGAGGAGGGGAGGGGACCTGCGACAGTGGGAGAGGAACATCTCGGTAATACTTTATCCGGCCGTAACGGCAACCACCGGCATCTTTAAACAATCATTTGTCCGACTCAACGCCGTTTCTCAAAATACTCTCCTCTATTTTTATTGGTCTCAAAAATAGGGAATTCAAAAATACATCCAGGAACAAAGAACCCCGCAGAACTCATCCCAATGAACTGGCACCTCATCACTGGGCTTTTCAAGAACAAGGTTCTGTGGATCCGTTATGATTTGCCGTCGCGTGAGACAGAGAAACTAGGCTCAAAACAGTGAACACGAGAAGCCTGACAGCTGACCGCAGAACACCCAGGAAGGGTGTAGGAGCTGCGCACCGTTGAACACGAAGGGAAAGGACAGGAGATTTGGGACAAGGCATTCCAGAATCCAAAGGGCCTTGCGAAACAGCGGTAAGTACGATCATCCGTTTCTGCTGCGCGATCATAATAGTGACGACAGTTCCCTGAGGACTCCAGAGATTAAATCTGCGTACGTGCGCACTTCTACACCCTAATTCTCGAAATACAACCCCCAAAAGATCTCAAAAGATCCAGGTAGAACAACCACGACGGCGTTGGAGGACCGTAAATGGCTCTCTTAATGCCTCTGTACGTCCATTGTCCAATCAAGAATCTACATAGAATTCCGGACGATCACCAGTGTTTCCAACGAACACTAATTCGGAAGGTACATACAACATACACCATTCAAAAGGTTTAAGTTACGAGAGTCCTCTTCCCTGCTTTTACCGAGAGTAAACGTACACCGGGGTACGTCTTCGTATTTACTACTCCAAGAATCCTCAGTCTGTGGTCTAGCGGGAGTAATCTGGATGGAGTACATGACCTGGCCGGTTTCATCCGTCGTTCAAGTTATCATCACGGAGCCCTCCAATTGCAAAACGACAACAAAACGGTTCAACGTTGACGTTGCCACAAAATCTAAACAGCAAAACCGTAAAGCTCCGTAGGCCGCATGTAAGTTCCATCCTCTAAGTGTTCATCTCATCTACTCGACATAGACACAGCGGATTATCCAGCTCTCCAAAGATTGATATTTTCGAGTCTACGTCTACACTTTCCCCTTCCCAGAGGGTCCGAGTCGTAGGTTCTACCCAACCTTCGACTTTGGCTTCACATGCCCTCTGATATGTAAAGCAATACAGAAACTTTGAAGGCTACAGTACAAGAGGAGCGCTCCGAACAGACTCGAAAGTTCCTATCCTTTCCGAAGTACTTTGATACCTCCGTCTTTATCGAGAGAGTATACAAATACTAGCAATACTTTACACTGTTAGTACTAAGTAGCGGCGGTGGAATGAGGGATGGGGAGATCCGACGAAGAGGGCGTGAATTGACAGTAAAGAAATAGGTATGTACGTAGAAAAGAATCCATTTTGCCACCAAGCCATCCAGTAAGTACGTCCAACGAGTGCGCCGAGCAGTTCTCGGTTTTCAGGCGGGAGATTCCGGGCGGGTCCGTGCCGTCCCGGCAAGGTCAACCGAAGGAGGATAACGATTCTCACGCCACCCTTCCCCTATACAGTAGTCTCTCGACAGGACTCTCGACTCTCCGTTTCTACCTCTTCCGATAACTGGCGAAGAAAACAACAAAGATACTTACCAATTACTGCAATACCCCGTTCAAAAACGAAACATCCGTATAACCTCCTCTACCCTCACTCGAAGTGCTGTCTCTTTCCCCAGTCGAATCCGAACCTTCAAGCTTCAACTTGGCTTCAACATTCTGAGTTGTTTCCAGTTCTCCCGGGCCACCAGCGCATCAAATCCTTATCACTCGATCTTGAAGAGAAAGCGGTCGCAGGCTTGCCGGTTAATACCTCGTAAACTAATGTTAACTGCCAAACCGCTTTTGAAACCGTTGCCAGCAGACAAGATATACTGCCCCTCGCACTGAGAGTGACGCAACTCGTAAGTATGTAACTTCAAAACAAATATGCCAAGCAAGGCTTCTCTGGACTCGCTCTCCACGCAGCTCTATAGGTATGATTGTTGAATGTTCTCTTGATACTAGGTATCTCTGATTGAGACATCTGCATTAACGCTGGCAACTCCAGCCTCAGTGGAGCTCTGACGGGGTAGTAACAACGTCGAATGCATTGGACGGTCATCCAGCATTGAGTATGGGTTTTCGAAGCCTCGAATAACCCTCAGGCTAAACCGCAATAAGTTCAAACATTTTATTGCATGAAACCGCCTGGCCTTCAGAGGTAAGCTGCTCTTGCATCGAGGTTTAATCCTAGAGGGGGGAGATTATTTCGACGAAGGGTTGGATCTAGACCTTCGTACATATGTAGGTTAAGAATGAACTGGATTTAGTGACTCATCTGTCGCGTTTCCAAAATCATCGCGATGGAAGTGGTATTTCCGAGTCTTATATCCCCCTTGGCAGGCTTAAGCTAGGTGACGATGACGGTGACAGTAACTGGGAGTTGATCGCTATCGATGAAGCATCGGTTTCTGGCTCTGCAGAGGAATGGGAAGATCAAGGTTGTGAAGGAGATGGATGACACCGTGACTGCTACAGACAGATGATGCCATGTTTTCAGAGAAGATGATTTGACTTCAAGTTATATATGAAGTCGAGAGCTATGTTGCCTGAAAGCACGGCAGATGATCTGTAAAAGAAGCTGGGCGGTGATTTAATATCACTTGCCATCTGAGTCTGCTATAAAAAAAGCAATTTAGAATTAAATTTAAATATTTAAATAGCAGCTCGAGTTGTTGAACTGACGCAAAAACGGCGATGTGTCTGTTACGTCGGTGAAGAGAGTTATGAATAATATAAGCTGGACCCTGGGGCTTTGAAGACTTCAGGGGAACGAGTTCGTAACAAGAAAGCGCCGATTTAGTGAAGGAAGTAAGAAATCAAGAGTTCCAAGCCGCGATGCGACGGCGCAAACTGTCAATTGAGATTAGATATCGGCAAGTCCCATAATATTCCCACGCCATCCCCGAGGCTCGGCGAGTCGGCAAGCGGCTTTCAATAATTCAATTTACAAGCTCCCATTTTATGGGTACTGCCATGGGCTATCTCGTTCCACCTGCGCTCGTCCACACCATACCTGCATACATGAAACGTAGACCTGTCGTACAGAGGATCAAGTCTGTCAACCGCAATCAAATCACCCGGGAAGCTGTTGGTTTCATTGTTGTAATCTCTTTCCAACGGTACCGTGCAACTACAGCGGTGGAGACCTCTTGCCACGATGTCTATCAGGGTTTGTTTCCATATCCATCTTGAGCGTTATCATGAGACCCACCTTTGCTCCAATACCACTTACAACTAGCATAGCAATAGTGCTTAGTGCTGTTTGCGTGCTGCGATGTATGGTCGCAGATGGATTTTTGTCGCGAGCGGGAGCGCCAAGATACAGTTGACTTGCACAGAGATGGATTAGTGATAGCGCTGTTGCATTGGAGCCATGAACAGCTTGGGACCCTTTTCAATTCAATCCCTTCCCGCAATCACTCCACTTTTAGATGACAGGAATCGAACAACGGTACAAGATTCTATTTCCAGCCAAAGTTTTGATCAGGTATAAAAAGTGCTCAGAGGGATGAATTCTGTTTTCTTCATCGACTTAGATCTACTTTCTAAGGTAGGTCTTCCTGTATTCATCGACATTGAGTTGCTTACTGACTTGCGAAAACACAGAGAATCTACGAACACATTTACGGGCAGGTCCCTAATATCGAACGGCTGGTCCTTTGATATCACGAATTCTTAACGAAACCACCAACTTCTACTCTTCACAACCAACAAACATGCCTCAGATCACCTTCCCCCGCTTCGCCGTCATCTTCCTCTTGGTTTTGTCCCTCGTAGCGACACTAACCCTCGCCGCTCCAGCAAACGGCAATGCCAACGTTGTCGAGCGTAAACTCAAACTACCACCAACTAAACCTACTACTAAAGCCAAGCCGACGACCCAAGCGCCGGTTACACCGACGACTAAAGCAGCGCCTACTACTAAGACTAAGGCTACACCTACGCCTGCTACGCCAACTACAAAGGCAACTGCTAAGCCTACGTCGAACACTTCTGCTAAACCGACTTCTAAACCTGTTTCTTCGCATACATCTTCGGCTAAATCGTCTTCGGCTTCGCACAGCTCGTCCCAGGTTCCTGTCCTCTTTGCCGATAACCACTTGTAATGAATTAAATTCGAGGTTGAGCTTGAGGGGAGCCTGAGGAGGAGTATGTGACGGCTTACGGTTGTGTAGGGTGGATTCAAGTTCTTGATAGAGGAGATTTAGAAAGACGGGGGAGAAACGACGCCTGGACTCGGAAAGAGGCAGACAAGGAGATTGCATTATTACGTGTTTACCTTTCTGCTACTGTGGCCGGTGTATGTACTCTGCAGGTAGAAATGCAAGTGAAGTGTCGTTGTATACGGTGCGAAGTCCATCTTATGAAGCCCCATTGAACTCGCTCGGCCCTCAGCAAGATAGCTATTTGAGCACGTATCCTCAAGATCCTACAACCTACCGGTGAGGTCTGGAATCTTCACCTCCAAAATTTACATGTCCTCTCCTCCGCCATACTACCTTTGTAGAAACGCAAACTTGAAGAGGAATAAACCATTCAAATTGACACATTGCTTCTCACATCGCGAGGATCTCTTGTATAATACATACACTCCATGAAACTTCTGAACTTCTCGATTCCCAATCGACACACATCAATCCTATCCTATGTACCAACAGATGCCAGTCACTGATGATAATGATGGTGGCGGACCTTCACAACGGTTGAACAACTGGGTGTGGACCAACCGGTACAACCCTCGTAGGATTGATCTAATCAAAGTAAAGGCAGTGAGCAGTGAATTCATGAAAGTTCCAGCCGCAATTAAATTAAAACTCGGACGGATGGCAGTGATTCTGATACTTACTGAAGGATGAGACCAGTAATAATGTGTTTTGATATGTTCGAAGTTAGTTGAAGACTTGAAGGCGTCGTTAGTCCAATATAATTTCTTCATCCATCTACATATATACAAGACAGTTAACCGTCAATCAGAGATTGTACATGTGAATAGATGAACAGTGAGAAACATACTGGTTAATGGCAGGATACCCATGACGAATATCTCTGATGTTACACTTGAAATGGCCGACGTATACCGGGTCGAAACGGATCTGGTTTCAAGTACATATAAAGCTGAGTTAAGCACCACACTTGATAAATAGATCAGAAAATTACGACGTACGATAGTCACCCAAAGACGAACATCACATTCAGTCAGTTTATCACCGACTATATAATCCTTCCCCGTCAACAAACTCTCAACCCTATCAAGAGCCTCGAATAATTCCTTGACAGCACTTTCATACGCCTGCTGCGAAGTGGCGAAGCCGGAGCGGTATACACCGTCTAACACAAATTCAACCCAATCAGCCGCATATCCGAGTTATCATATCGACTACGAAGAAGGTATAACCTACTATTTATACTAGGATAGATCCACTCATTAAGTTCATCGATCTTTGCACGGAGGTCTTGAGGGTACAAATCCACCGACGCATACTCCGGCGCAACGAGATCATTGAAGGCGGTGTTAAATATCCGAATAATCTCAGAACTTTCGTTATTCACGATCGTATGGTTCTTCTTATCCCATAGGATGGGAACGGTGAATCTAGTGGGACGCAGGTGAGTAAAGTTGCAAATGCAAGTGTTATGGCGTCAGGACTCACCGACCGCTGTACTCTGGATCAGCTTTGAGGTAAAGATCCTTCACATGTTCCGAGTTGTATAACGGATCGACGTCTGCTGCGGGGAACGCGTCGACGGAGGCGAATGGCCAGCCGTTAGTGCCCATTCGAGGTGATACGACGGTTACGGCTGTAGCAGGAAAAGAATGAGCATGAGCATGAGCGAAGTTTACGGGGATGAGGATGAAGATGAGTTGCACCGTTGCGCGAGAAGGAACTCGTACGTACGGATGAGATCTTCCAGACCCTTAAGCTTACGAACAATTAGAGTTCGAGTAGCCCAAGCTAGAAATTCCGGGTTAGACACGAAATGTCTCAGACGAACACTAGAAGGAAGTTGAACACACGGCAAGCATAGGAGACATAGAGATGGTATCGGTCTATATCAAAGAAACTCAGCTCAAAAATCATCACAAATAATCCAAATGCACGTACCCTTCTCCGGCTCAAACCTCCCTCCCTTCTCAATAAAGTTCCGAAAAGACGAAGCAGCCCTATTAAACGACCCATCAGGCTGCAACTTCATTTTCGTGATATCAGATTGGTGAGAGACGTCTCTGGAAGACATATTTCTCTTTGCAATTCCCGTAAGAAGAGATGAAAATGGATTTCCGAATGGACTTGAGAACTCGAAGCTATTTGAGCAAATCAGACGCCGACTTCCCACCGTCGCCGTGTATGTACGAGAAGGAAGAGAGTTGCGATATACAGATAGCGTAAGCAGTGCGCGTGATCGTGACTGAATTGTGAATTACTGTGCCTTCACAAACAAGGTGCGAAAACTGGCTCAGGTTGTAGAATGAGGAAGAGATTTCACTAGGTGAGCAAATTGGTCAGACTCTCATCTCGATGGGTGATGACGCCATCGATGCTATGTCAGCCTGTCACGTGGTATACTAGACGCTTAAGTTAAGCGCTTTCAAGATCGGTCCGATCGCCCGCCACTCCACGTTCTTCTCACAACAAAATCTTGTTACACGTCCTAACGAAGTAGGATCCCGCAAGTTCTTCAAAGACGGCTTTTACATGGCCAGGACATTCTCATTCTGTCCCTTCTTGGAGTCGCGTGGCGTTTCATCGATCAGCCTTCAAAACCAACCAAGAACGACGCCGAAAGGAGGCCTGGGCTTGGTTCGTCAAGGGCGTTGTACGTGTACGGTTGCTTTCAAACGGGCGGTAGCGCCAAGTGCTACTCGGCCGGTCGATGGATGTGACCCGTAACTTGAAGAATAAGAACGCTACTCAATTGAAGATTCGTAGCTGGTGGTGGTGGAAAGGAGAACAGCAAAGGCGGAGGGGGAAGTACTAGTAAATGAGATTCTTGGGCCTGAGGTATGTCCTTACGTCCTCTCCCTTCCGAAATCGGATAACTCGTATCGACACTAAACCCCATTATCTTTTATAGCGCACTTCCGCCGTCTAACCCGTCCGACCTCAAAGAGAGTTCAATCACCCTCTCGACTCGGCGTCTCGATACCTTCCCCGTCGTTCGAACAATAGCTCCAGCTCTCGAACTGGTCTCCAAGAGCCGGATCTTCCGCAACTTTCCCTCCGTCTTTCATGGGGCTAGTCAATATCCGGCTCGAAGATTCCGAGCGAAGGTATACAGTAGCCCAGATGGCGTTACGACGTTCGAAGATTATTCCATGGCGTGGCATGGCATGTACTGTATCTGTATCCAGACCCTTTACGCATGTGTTGGATGCGTTGGACAGTGAGACCCGGTTGTCCCTGGACCCCTAGCGGTGTCTTGGACCGGTTAACGTCTCCTTCTCTTCCAAGATGTCCTGAGCCCTGCCTCCTGAAGATGAAATTGGCCGTTCATTGACATCCTTTCGTGTATGGTACGGTACGGTACGATATATATCAAGCCGGGGCCCAACAAGTTATATGTGTGTATGTGTCATTCTAGATCTACAAATATGGTTCCTTGCATTCTTAACAATGATCCAACCCAACTACCCTTTTTCCAAAAATAAAGAACTCCCGCCGGCTGTAACTGTAACTGTAAGATTATTTTAATACACACACACAATACACACAATACATGCACACCCCCAGCTGACAGCCCTGACCCAGGGTCGCCGTCGTTCTGTTCTCAAATTCCCAAATTCCTTCGACCGGGTCGTAATGATAATCGATACCGGGGTGGTCAACTGAGGTCAACCGGTCATGTTGGGTGTCATGTTGGGTGTCAGGTTGGTCTGTCAGGTGAAGCGGTGAAGGTGGAACTAGTCACTAGTTGTGTTGGAATAGCGTACAATGGTCATCGGGATCATTTGTTTGAGGTCATCGGGTATGATCATGATTAGTTGGAGATGAATAGATATTAGAGAGAGGAATGGGTTAGGTGATGTGAAATGTACGTTGGGGAATTGTATAAAATAAGAGGGGAAGGAGGGGTGGTGGGTTTTTTCCCCGTTTCTTAGTTCGACAGTTCGACGGAGAAATCTCCCCGGCTGTCAGTGCTCTCACTTCAATCTTTCATGTTCCGTTGTATTCTGCTTTCGAGGCGAGGCTCAACTAGGACTGGCTGCTTTACTTGAGCTACTTATGATCTATAACACAACACCGAGTCCCGACGTCTTCGAACTCTCATGCCTAGAGATCTCGACTGGGTTACCTACCAATGACAGGATTATGTATTTCGACCCATCCTTAGCTTTGACATCATGACTGTGATCAGTCAACGGGGGTTACACGCAAAAAAGAACTCTGAACTCTGAACTGGCCATGGTGGCGCGACGGACTCGGAAAGGGAATGGTGTGGTGTCCGGGGTCCCCTTCTTTCATCCTGATTCCTCAGCCACCATCGCGCTTCGAAGTTCTAGGGAGTTCTCCACTCAGGACCACTGCACCCGGAATATCAATCTATTATTCAAGTAAAGTACGGAATGGGATGGCATGGGATGGCATGGCATAAGATGAGATGGGGAGAAGGATGGATCATGGATCATGGATGGAACTGACTCGGACTCGGAACGAATGGAACCATTTGGACCTTGGTTCGGGTTCGAACTTCGGGGACATTAGAGTTTATCGACGCATGGTGCCGGTGAATCGTGATAAGGGCTCAAGCGCTCAGGCTCTGAGAGGGGGGCGAATGGATTCTGGTTGGACTGTACAAGGTTGAAGCGGGTGATTCAGGATGTGCTTCGTGCTTCTCCCGGGAAGCATACACGCATATATGCCTTATAAAGGGGTATAAAGGGCGAGTGGAGAGAAACGGAAGGGAAGGGAAGGGAAGGGAAGGAAGATTGATATGATATTTCGAGATCGTCATTAAACCATTGAAGTCAAGGTGTGTATGTATCGATCCCATCGCAAGCCGGAACTTGAACGTTTGAACGTTGAACTAGGAAAGGATGTTGTTCAAGATGCTTGAATGGAATGGAACGAAGGGACTTTTTCTTTTTCCTTTTTTTTTGCTGATGATGGGCCCGGTGGGGTAGGGCACTCCGGGCGCTGGCGCTGCTACATAGGTGTGTATGTACGTCCACCAAATACCGTGAAAGACGTTGTATTTTCTCTGATTATGATTATGCGACCAGAATACAGTAATAGCGCGTTCAAATCGGATTCGGATCCTGGCCCATACACATCTACACGTCGAAACAGCTTCAATTCTATACCCTCCCTAAACCCTACCGCCTTGCTTGCTTTGCACAACAGCGCCTACGCAGTACCACGTCCCACGTCAAACAGCAGTACTGAGTCAGAGTACCTACCCACCAAGTTAGTACTGCGGCTGAAAAGGTTGGCGGTACCGGGACTAACGAATATGCGGGGGTAAATCAAAAATCAAAAATCACAAGCCCCGCCAATATAGTAGCGGAGTTGGGGCGGGATAAGTTCGTCACGGTTTTCGTTGCCAATGCTCTGATTCCTATTTCTGATGATGGTGCATACATACTCACTTTAGGGTTTTGATTTGTCGTGAAACCTCAAGCCCCAAGGCCAATAGCGTTTTGTCTTGGATCTCTTTATTGTACCGTGGGCGAATCCTCTCGTCGGTCGGGACTGGGCCTGCTGGAGGACGGGTCAGTTGTGTTTCATTTCAGCTCTTGCAAGGTCCGGTAGTTTATGGCATCATGGTCGATGTTATTGCCCGTCCGTTCGTACACCCCGTATCGCCCTCGCCTCTTGACAAGACGAGGACGTCCATGGAATCCTGAATCCTCGTATCTCCAACAACTGACTCCCTAATCCCCGGTTTAACATCGGATTTATCCTATTTATCTTTCTGTCACTCAATTCGCTCCCAGGCTTGGATTGGTTCACGCTTGCTTGGGTTTAAAAATTAATTCATCACCGGCACCCCTCTTCTCGAATCTCTTTGTCAGTCAGACATGGAAATAAATAGTAAGGGTTTAGTATTACTCGAGCCTTCAAGAACTGAATTCAGGGAATCAATTCAAGGTATGTATTCAATTACATTACTCCAGGTTACCCCACCGGGTCCAACGGGTCCACCCCACATTTTCCATTATCCAATACATTCCCCGCACGGTGCAGGCAAACTTTAATTCGGGGGTTTTATACTACACACTGCATACTATACATACATTATTTACTGTATGGTATGGGTATGATTCGATTTCTGATTTACTTATTGAACAATGAAAGGATGTTACTTGTTATACTTGTTGCTTATGTTCCGTGGACCCGTTCTCCCGCTTTCGAATTTCACGCGAAGAACGCGCTGGTGAGCATTGACAGTGACAAGTTGTGTATTGATCTTGGTGCCTTGGAGCTGCAAGCTCAACGGTTTGCGGTTTGTGGTTTTCTTTGCTTGGCGTTAAGTGTCGAGCTGGTGGAAGGGTGATTTGTTCTTGCCGAAGCCAGCGTTGTCCTGTCTCCTGCATCCTAAAGACATGTCTTTGAGTCCATTCGAAGTTGGTTGTTGGCATTTTCATGGGGTATGAAGGCGGAGATGCACGGTATGATTATCTGTATAGGGTATAGATTGTTGCGTCGGTACATTCATTCAAGAACACCGTTGGTGAAGTGGTTATCATGCTTGCCTTCCATCGTGGTCTTATATCCCTCCATGAGAGCAAGCGGCTTGGGTTCGATTCCCGAATGGTGTATATACAGCGTCGCGTTGTTATTTTTACTGTCGCTGGCTGTGGAGTTCCGGGGTCCGGGGAGAAATGATAATCCATCAGATCAAGGGGGAATGAACCGGACCGGGGACCCCGGTGTGGGGAACGAGGCGAAATGTGAGGCGAGCTGTGAACCGAACCAAACAACTTTCACCCCACTTTCATTTTCAAACTCGAACAAGAAGAAATTCACCCTTGCTGTCGGAACAAACCTCCTTGTAACAAAAAATCGAATAACGAATCGAGGTCGCTCGAGAAATGCAGGCAGACTCGTATCATCCGCATCATCATCAGCAACAGCAACAACAACACGAGATGGATTTCTCAGACGAGCTCGCGTCGCTTATGAGTCAAAGCCAGAGTCATGAGCGGTCAACGCAGAGTCCTAGTTATGCCCCAGCATCCGACGAATATGGTGCTGAAAGGACTCATAATATATTTGACATGGGTGCTCCTGCTCATCATCACCACGGAGGACCAGGGGTGGGCAATGGTACTGGTGCTGGAACAGGTTTACCTAGCTCAGTAGGATCAGTTGGATCATCTCATTCTCCTGGTCCAGGACAAGCCCCACCGACGACGACGACAACTTCATCGACGTTTCCAGCTCATTTTAACTCGACTTTACCGGCGCTCAATTCGAGTATGAGGTTTGAGCCTCATGGTGCTGGTGCTGGTACTGGGGAGGAAACTTCTTGGAGGCATGCGCATACGCCTTCGCCTCATTCGCATTCGCATTCGCAGGGGTATTCGAGATCGAGGTCGAGGTCGAGGCCTCCGTCTGCTTATCAGGGTCCTGGTGGAGGCGGTGGTGGTGATGGGTCGGGATCTGTTGGTAGTGTTGGTCCTACGAGAACGACGAGGACGAGGAGGAATGGGAGTGTTAGTGGTCCTGCGGGAAGTCCGCCACCTCAAGCTATTCTGATTCCTGGAAGGAGGGGAACGGTGAGTGTAGGATTTTTGAATCCTCTACGCCTGATCAACTTATTATATGAACAGGTAAATGGACATGGTAGTCTAGGCTCGCCACATAGTCAGAATGGGAATTGGTTCAGTGGGTCTGGACCTAGGTAAGTTATCCCTCCTCCCCAACTCTATTCGAAACCTAAAACATTCCTATCTAGTGAATACACCCTCCCAACACCCGAATCCCTCCACTCACACTCCCACTCCCTACACTCTCTACACACACACTCACCCTCCCTATCCCACTCCCCAACCCTCTCACACTCCCCTCACTCCCCTACCCTCAGCGGCGTCAGCGTCGGCGTCGGCGTAGGCGTAGGCATGGGCGGCACAACAGGCGCCCCAGGAGGCGGATACCACAACTTCAACTCCCTATCAAACGTCACGGGTGTAGGCGTAGGCGTAGGCCCAAACACAACGTTAAACCCCTTGGGAGGTATAGCAAGTCTTCAACAAAATCATAATCATGGCCATAATCATCTTCATCAACCACATCACGTTCATCAACACGCACATCATCCGGGGATTTCACCGCCTGGACCGCCTGGACCACCTGGTGGAGCTGGGTTCGGGTTGGGTGGTATCGCGGTGAATGCTGGTCATGGGCATGGGATTGGTGTTAACGGCCTTGGACATGGACACGGTCAGGGGAGTCAAGGAGCAGGAGGGTACGGGTTCATGGGGATGGGTTTATCGCCTACATCCGAACATGGACATTTCGGTTCTACACCTGGAGGTGTAGATACGCCTTTATCTTCAAGTTTACCCACAACTACTAGCGCTTCGCATCATGTCGCTGGTGTAGCTGGGTCTCCTCCCGGTACTTCGTCTACTCGGGGTATTGGCGGTACCGCCGGTGCAGCCGCTGGAGGGACAGCCGGACCTGGTGTAGGCGGAGGAGGCGGCGGTGGTGGTGGTGGTGGTGGTGGAGCGGGAGCGGGAGGAAACGAAGGAGGAAACGACAAACCTCTCACGCCCGCTGAAAAACAAGCTCTACTCGCCAATGAAAAAAGACGAAGGAGGAGAGAGTCACATAATGCTGTTGAGAGGAGAAGAAGGGATAATATTAATGAGAAGATTAGTGAACTTGCGACGTTGATTCCGGAGGTTATGTTGGAAGGTGTGTTTGAGTTTTTTTTTAGATTCGCCTTTTGTTTTCGATTTTCGCTTTTCGCTTTTGGTTTTCGTCTCGTTTCGTTTCCTACTTGCCTTTTCTTTACTGCTGCGGCAGCAGGGCTCATTGGAGCTACTAATGACATGACAAAGTCATTTGTCCTGTCCTGTTCTGTCCCGGTGATCAGTCATCAGACAATCCCGTAGATCAGCTGTTCCATCCATCCCCATCGATACTATCGATTGGAATGGATAACGATCCTCATACATATATCTGTAGCATAGCCCTTCCTTCCTTCCTTTGTTTACCATTTCTCCCCCTCATCCCATGTACACGACACGTAACTAACTCTCCCCCTCCCTCGTATAGGTACCCCAACCACAACCAACCCAACCTCACCAACCAGTCCCGGTACAGCTCCTTCCTCAGGTCTAACAGCTCTAACCTCAGCCGACTCACCTACATCCCCATCATCTACCTCTGCCGCGCTCGTTTCGCCTATCGATGGTCCAGGCAGCGGTGGCGGCAACGGCGGTGGTGGGGGGGACGGGTCTGGGATGGATATGGGTTCGGGTTCGGGTTCGGAGGGTGTTTGGGGGTTGGGTGGTGTTGCGAAGAGGGAGGAGGATGGGGAGGGGTTGGGTGGTGTTTCCGGAGGTGCGGGTGGAGGAGGACAAGCAGGGCAGGGGGTTGTTAAAGCTAATAAAGGGATGATTTTGAGGAAGAGTGTGGAGTATATTAGGTGGGTTCTCATGCTTTCTTGCCTTTATCGAGTGTAGAATCACTGATTGTCTACCCCCCCTTTGGGACGAACCAGGTACCTCCAACAACTCGTCACAGCTCAAAGCTCACGAAACCGAGAACTCGAACAAGAACTCCGAGTTTATCGTGCTCAAGCCCAAGAACAAGTCCACGCTCAAGCCCAAGCCCAAGCCCAATCTCAAGTGATGGGTATGAACATATCCTCACCCATAACCGGCTTCGGAGGGTTCGGGATGGGTATGAACATGGGGATGTTCGAATCGGAGTCTGGACATGGTAACTCTTCTGATCCGAACGAACATGAGGGTGTGAAGGGTTTGGGTTCGGGGTTTAGGAATACGTTGGGGAGTATGCCTGAGGAGGGGACGTTGGAGGGGATGGGTGGTATCGATGTTGGTGTTGGGATGGGGAGTTTGATGTCCCCTGTTAGTCCGCCTGCATCTACGGGGTCGGAGAAGGAACGTGAAGGCGAAGGCGAGGGCGATCCTGATGGGGCGCTTTCGCCATTGAGTGATGTTAGGAGTGGGGATGATGACGAGGAGATCGGTGATGTGAATGTGAACGTTGAGAGGGAGGGAAGGAGTAAGAGTGTGGATGTTGATCCTGAAGGAGAGGATGGTAGGGATAGGGATAGGCGGAAGAATAAGAACGGGAACGCGAATGGTGTTCATGGGAATGGAAGGGATGGGAAAGATAGAGATCGAGCGAAGGAAGGCAAGAAGCGCGTTGGATCTTCTGCTACTATTTCTTCCTCCGCTGGTGGTGCTGGAGCGGGCGAAGTAAGAGGGAGGAGAGGGAGAGATGGGAAGGTTAAGATTCGGAAGGAATCTTTGGGTTTGGGTGTTGATAATTTGAAAACGAGGGGTTTGAGGAAAGGGATGAAAGTTGAGGATGGGGATGAGGATGGGGATATTGAGATGGGGATGGGTGTATCTATGGTTAGCGTTGAAGGGGATGATATGGAGTATTGAACGAAGCATTTGAGGATGATGCCCGATGCCACTCTTCACATCCTCTCCCTCCCGTTTCGCGCCGCTGTGCTCGCTAACTTTGAAGCTCACTCGCTCCCCACCTTTGCCCTTTGATCTGCTCTGCTTTGCCCCTATGCTATTCTAATCTCATATCTATCTGCTTCGAGATTATCTATTCGTATCTTCTACTTCCTTCCTCATGATGCTCGTCGCTCCGCCCCTCCTCCCCTCCTCCCCTCACTCCTCGCTTCGAAATTCATGCCTCGCCTCCTACGAAACTCATCATGCTCTACGAATGTTTCTTGGTTCTTGGTTTATTCGTCCCTCCCTCCCTCCGCCTTTCCCGCCTTTTCCGCTCTACGTTTCGCTTGGCTCCAGCTTACTTTATTTTCTGAGCCTAGGAAGCTTCACCCTCGTCGAGTCTGGCTACCACTGGCGCTTATCCACGTTCTCGTCGGTCGTAGGTCTCGTCCAAACAAAATTCACTTCTCAAAATGTTCTCGCATACTCATGGTCGTACTCGCGTTTGCATTTACTTTCCGGGTCGTCGTGTTTTTTTAATGTTAATGTGGTTGATAATCACCAGACACCGGGAATGACACCCCTCTCTGCCCTCTACCCCTCGCTCCCTCCCTTTCCCGCCCCTCCCCGCCTCTGTTGGAGCTTCGTTTCCTTACCCTTATCCTTTCTGCTTGATTGGATCCATTGCTTCCGCTACGACGAGACATGGCCCATGACCCCAGCCCGAGGATACGCGATACGATCCTAGATTTGTGATTACGACTACGACTACGGCTACGGTACCCTGACTCGTACGTTTTTCGATATATATAAAGTTGGGAGAAAGAAGGATAGTATGGACATGGACTGTAAAATTCTTATGCGAGAGGGAGGGAGTTAGTGGTCATTTGGGTCGTTCGTCGACATTATTGACGCACACTCTTGTTCCCCTGCTTCTCGAATCTCTTCCTTGATACGTATCTATCTACGATGTTACTTTATCTGTTTATTTCTCTCTCTCTCTTTCTTTCTCCGAGTCTTTCTATCTCTTTTCTTTTCCCTCTTTCGTTTTCTTTCTTTTTCCTTCCACCTCAATCTCTTCAGCCCTCCTATATCTTTCGTTCTTTCTTGTGCTTGTTTGCTTAGGCTTTGTCAACCTCGAATGTCTCGTCTCTCCTTTTCCCTTTCTCTTCTCCTTTTCCTTACCCTTCTCCGGTTCCGAGTCCGAGTTTTTCTATATTTGATTCTGATTCTTGTCTTGTCTTGTCTCACCATTGTTATGTATGTATGTATGTTGTATGAGTAGTGCTGTACAATATCAGTCCTCAGACTCAATTCATTACGAACGAACGTCGAATTCAATGCGTTTAACGGCGGCGTTGGGTTTGCGTTTGAGTAGTCGCAAGGCTGACATGAGAAGTCTCTGCGCCACATACGTCACACTGCACGTCATACAGGGCCACTCTCATACTGGTAGTACTGGCAACGCCGAACGGCATTCCCTGATTGGCAGTGATAACTTACAAGTTTGGTCGGATCCTAACCACGGAAGCCAGCTGCCGAAGGGTATTCAAAGCTATTCAAAGCTGTATCTGTCAACTGTCACTGTGAAAACAATGAAAGAATGTAAGGAAAGATGTTTCGTCACGCGTGCAAATCTAATATGAATATGCATTTGGTTTGCATTTGGTTTGCATTTGGTAATAGTACGAGCGAGTGAGAGCAATGAAAGAGGACGGCGAAGAATTACTGTATTTAACTAAAT
>RCHF01002312.1:0-12390 GCA_003987895.1 Neonothopanus nambi | reverse complement strand
GTTATTTATTTTGTCACACACCCAACTCCATCTTACCTATCTCGGACATTTTATGCTCTAGAGTATATATATCACAGACATAGCTACCCTAGAGAGCTAAGCAAGTACTGTACGCAACAACGGAGAGCCTTGAGCATCTTTACGTGCGATAACACTGCGGGAACGCTTCTGATAGATTGAGTCCGGCCCTAGTTCGTGAGAACTAGTGTACTAGATCGAGCAGAGCAACCCTAGGACCCTCCTAGGAGTAATTTGAGCGAACTAGAAACCTTTTCTAAGACATTTGGACACTGGTCCTTGTCTTCTGACTGTTTCCTGACTGAGTCTGTGCTGTTACTGCTGAACTGTGTTTATTTAACCAGTCTCTGTAGCGTCTAGAAGCACTAGAACCTCCCTAGGGACTTCATTTCGAGAATTGTAACTGTAGTGCGGAACCTTTGACAACGCCTACCACACCTCCATCACTAAGTGATACATTTGAGCTTCCTAGGAGACTTAAAACACTTCCTAGATAGTTCATTTTAGTCGCATTAACGGTCATGGAAAGGGGTGGGGATATGGAGGACAGTTCAGATATTGAGGACGACTTGTTAAATTTTGAGGAGGATGCTGATCTGGGAATGGTTGCACAGCTGGATGCACTACAGGTTACAGACTCACGAGATTGGCTAGAGGAAGAGGAGTAGGAGGACTAGTTCTTTTTTGTATATATAACCACATTGTTGCTCATAATAAGGGATTCATTTCATTTTTGCTGCAGAAAATGTGTGCTACAGTAAGGTGTGATTTGTGAGATGTTTACTGGCAGTGAGATAGTTGTTAGCTAGCATGAAATAGCTGTGAGGCATCAGCAGTGGATGGACTTCAGTATGACTTCAGGGATGGACATGACTTCAGGGATGGACATGACCTCATGGATGGCCTTCAGGGGTGGACATGGCTGTGTGGATGGACTTCAGGGATGTACATGGCTATGTGGATGGACTTCAGGGATGGGCATAGACCTGATGGATGGACTCGGGGGATAGACACAACTATCTGGATGGACCTCAGGGATAGACATAGTTGTCATGGATGGACATAGCACTCATGGATAGACATGAGGGATGGCCATGTATTCCATGGATGTACTGGAGGGATGGCCACATATTCCATGGATGGACTAGGGGGATGGCCATGTAGTCCATGGATGGACAGGTAATAGTGGTAATAGTACAAATTGGTCTCTAACTACTACAATAGGTCTATTGGTACTTTAGGCAAAAGCATGATTTTAATTAAGCATTCACATAATGATTCAAATGGCAAGCACTGTGTACCTGAGAGTGCAGGCAGTATGGAGC
Organism: Neonothopanus nambi; assembly: GCA_003987895.1. NCBI lineage: Eukaryota > Fungi > Basidiomycota > Agaricomycetes > Agaricales > Omphalotaceae > Neonothopanus > Neonothopanus nambi. The sequence goes on along the minus strand of RCHF01002312.1, from coordinate 11,047 downwards.
AGACTGACCTGTCGCACATCTAATGTAGAGTAATATGTACATACAACTACCATCCATGCTATATACTATGACATGATTATCATGATTATCATTCAGATACACACAAGAATAGTAAGCGATAAGACTATAGAAGTGTAGATAAAGATGTGATGAATACTGGTAAAGGATGCTACAAATGGTTGTAGAAGATGCTAAAGTGAAGGGGTCATGGACATCCTTGAGAGGGACTCCTGACACCCCTGTCACGTCACACTCCAAAGTCATCCATGATGGATGACCATGAGGGACATCCTTGCCTGGAAGGCTGTGGATGTCCCAGGGATAGACCCCCTGTTAGGCCTATTATTCCATCTCTAAGTGAGGCCTAAGTAGGTCTAAATAGGGGGTGCCTGAAGTGAGACAGAAATGAGAAACAGTTGGAAACAGAGCCACGTTTCGGATCAAATGGTCCAAAAGGCCACATGGCCTTAGTTTCTAGAAACAAGCTTCGGTTTGTTGTTGGTGACATTGACCTGCTCACCAGTGCAGCAGCAAAGGTATCTTCATTTGAATCATCTAACCATGCTATACAAAACTCTTATACAAAGCAGCTATTGCTCAAGCACTCGATGAACCTCCAGCATTACCTATTCAAACTGTGACCAACTTGGAGGGGACGAGGGTGATGGGGAGAGGTTGAAGGATTTGAGGAAGGAGCTGTAGAAAGGGGGATTTATTCGCCTTTCAGATGAGCAGTCTCGCCTTCATTTTCGGATGTTGAATTTTTTTTCCTCCAAAATCTACCAAAATGTCAGCACTGCAGCTTGTATCCAAAACAACAGTGTGTAATTTACCTCACTAACCTCTCTACCGTCTTCCTCAACACCTCATCAATTGAAAGGTTTCATCGTCTCCCCTCTCCTTGCCTATGTGTGTTTGCATAAGAGTACAGCACCCTCGACTCAGACACAGGCTTTGAGAACAACCACTTGAACATATGCGTCCATCAATATCACTAGGAATCACCAGTCGCTGCTGGATCGACTTCGTTCAGTTTCGGTAGCCTTGTCTCTATCTGTCTCTGGTGTAGCATTAGCATGAGCAATGAGAACGGTGGTGGCAGTGGTAGAGGCATCGAATATGTTCAGTTCCATGGCGCCAGTAGCTGTATGAAGACTATGACATTCGTCCTTCTGGGTCCCCATATCCCCAACAGCTGTGTTCTTGTCTCGGTCTCCTTCAACACATTCCTCCTTCCCATTGTCATGATCACACCCTCCTCGCTTCAAGCTCCTCCTCCTCCTCCCCTTCCTTTCTTGGCTCTTTCTGTCTTTGCGTACATCTTCGTCTCTCCACCATCCAGTGCATGCGTACCCTCCATTCACCTTTACACCGTCCCTTTCATTCTCAGTATCACCCTCTCTGTCCGTCCCATCCTCTCCACCCGCAACTTCTTCCTCTCCCTAGCTGCCTCCCTCTCTCCTAACCCGAATGGGACACTTTTAGTTGAAGCTACATGTGTCCTCCCATCTTCATCTTTGTCTCTTACCATCTTTGTCTCTTTCATTTGCCTTCATTTTTTTCATTCCATTCACTCATTTGTCACATGTCACACCCCAGCACAATGTTCGTCCAACCACGCTATGCAAAACTCTGAAATGAAGTGGCTGTTACTCAAGTACTCGATGAACTTCCAGGAGCTCCAGGACCCATGGCCATTATTCAAGCTGTGACCAACTCGGAGGAGACAAGGGAACCGGTCCATTTGGATGATGGGGAGAGGCTAAGGGATTCGAGGAAGGAGCTGGAGATTTATTTGGTATTTAGATGACAATGGTATATTTGTTTCAACTACACATGTCAAATGAACACTTTCATCTTCATTCTCAGGTGTCCGTTGCAGACTAAAAGTGCACAACTCACCTTGCTAACCAACATTGAAATCCTCTCCACCGTCTCTCTGAAGCACTCATCAACACCTCATCAATGCACCCCCCCTCAAATACCCCCCACTTTGATTCACTCAAAGACATCGTATCATATGCATCCCTGTCTCCATGGTGGCACTCTTTTCATTGCAAATCTCGAGCCTCGTAAAGGCATGGAACGGACCCTGAATTAGAATGAGAAATGAGAAGTAGAAATAGAATCGATGTGAATATGGTGAGTTGTACAAGTGTGTGAACTAATGCCTGAATGAAAAATACCTTTTCCCTTCTCTGCATCTCTTGCTTGCACTCTCGTCTGTCCATCCGTTCATTCTTTGATTCCGATTATACAGTCACCCAATCAGTGAATTTGTGTGCTTCCAACCGTCTCTCCTATAGCTTGTTAGGAATAATAGTGAGACTGCTACTACAAACCTGAGTCAATAGGTTCGTACATGAGGATTCGGATTCGACCTGTCCATTGCTGACAATACAAGGAGTAGGAAACACGTATCTTGAAGGAAAAGGTGGTTTGGAAATCAGAAAGTTGGTCCTTCGAGCAGGCAGTTGAGGGAGCTTTCGGTTATTGAACGACACCATTTCTCTATAGGGATACACCAAGCAATTAATGACCGTGTCCCAAGATAACAACTTATTTTGAACTCACCTTCTCATCTCGACCAGCAACAGCAACGTCTCAAAGCTATATTCCCTCTTCCATCCTGCAAGAACAGGCAACTTGGGAGGGTCGTCCTTGCCATTGACTGGGAGGTTAACATGAAAGATGAACTCGACGGTGGGCGCAGAGTTGGTGTAGGGGTCTATATGTGATTTTGAATGAATAGATGCAATTTCCATGTATGGTCTGGAGGAGGTTAGATAGGTACGAGACTATGAGTTGTCGCAGAAGTATGAAAGCAGACGAATGCAAGTAAACTCACCACAGAAAACATTGAAAATCATCGTCTCCCCAGTCTCAACGTTCAACATTCAATGTAAATCCCTAATGGAAACATTCAAGCCCACTATCCTCTTATCAGGTGCCAACGGGTTGTTTGTCTTGTGTACACACAAGCTCCTCGGCCGAGAGAAGGCACATTGTGTGAGGAACTGTGCATTCTGAGGAGAAGGATGTATGTCCAGTACAGCATATCTGTTGACCAGAAAATCACGCGTAGAGCTTCACCTTCTTGAATCGCTTTAGATGTACATGCTTGATTGCAAGTCAACTTGTGCCTTCAGCACACACCATAACACGGTGTTATGATGTTTTTGCATTTCTTGGAACGTTGAAACCGAAAAGAAAAAGAACTTATGAGATGAAGAACTGAAAGAACCTATGACTCTGAGACGGCTGAAATAGAGCCACGTTTCGAATCGAATGGTCCAAAAAGCCATGTGGCCATAGTTTTCTTAGAAATGAGCTTCGGTTCATCGTTCGCAACGTTCTGCTCACCAGTATGAAGGTATCTTTGTTTGAATTGTCCAATCACACTATGCAAAACTATTATAGGAACAAAGCAGCTGTTGCACAGTGCTCAGTGAATCCTGACATTACCCAGACCATGACTGGCTCAGAGGAGACAAGGGAACCGGCGGGGAGAGATTGAAGGAGCCATATATCCATTACATGGAATCTCAGTAAAACTCAGCCAAATGCTTCAGATGAGTATTCTTATCCTTGTTCATAGGTGTTCAAGTTTTTTCTAGAGTCTACATCGACAACTCATTAGCGCACTCCCACAGCGTTTGTATGTAACTCACCTCACTAACCAACAAAGTCCTCTCCAACGTCTCCCCTAATCATCTCTCAACACCATGAATCTATAGCACTGGAGCTTAAGCCTAATGCAACTTTTGCAAACAGGCTTTAGCTGTCTTTAGCTTGACTTAATCCACACTCATTACAATAAATTCTACTATTTTTAAGACCATTTGAACCACTTAAGCTGTCTTAAGTTGCAATGAAGCATCTCACTTAATACACTTAAATGCTTAAGACCGGGAACTTAAGCTGAGAACTAAATATATTGACATAAAGGCAAATGATAATACAATAATCTACATAGAAAGTCTGATCTGGGCAAGATCTTAAGTCACTATCTTAAGTCAGTGAACCTAATAGATGGAAGACAGATATCAAGTTCACATTTAAGACAGGTTTAAGATGGTCTTATATTTCCGATACCAACACCTGAATACAAATATCTTAAGTCAGCATCAGCTGTCGATGTAAGTCAGAACTTAAGATTGACGTACCAGATCTACTTCTTTGATCCTCTCTTCACCTTGGTGGTCTTGCCGGCAGTCTGAGTATTGTTTCCCCTCAAACGCTTGACTGCTTTGTCAGCACTAGCTTCTTGCACTGGTTCCCTGGCTTTGCGTTTCTTCCCCTTTTGTTCTGCATGGTCATTCTCATCGGCAGGCGCTGCGGCAGCATGGCGAGCAGAACGACATATAGTGGTATTTGATCCCGAGGTAACTTGAGCACTAGCACTAGCACCCTCACTGGCATCCACGCCACTGTGTCGAGTGGAGCGCCACATTGGAGCTGTTGAGGAAACCTGATCTGCCTTCCTCTGTCGTGACTTCCCCTTTGGTCCTACAACCACATCCGCCACATCAGAAACTAGTGAGGTGTGGGCCATTGCAGAGCATGGCAATACGAGTCCTGTTGCCGTGTTTTTTTTATTCTTTTTCATAATATAGACTTATTTGTTCTCCGGTTTCCGTCGAACTAATGCGGCCCGGCTCTTACTGTGTATGGTATGTGCTTAGTAATGTCTTCCGAGTTGGCCCACTGACGAGCCGCAGGTGTTGACGATGAAGAAACAAACTCAAACCCAGTTCACTTTGAAAGTCTCTAACTTCTTCACGTATTGTTCCTTACTTGAGCATGTCTAGTCTACTCATATCCTCCCCAACTCTTCGTCGAACAAACAAACTACTCCCACCTCCGAACCTACGTGTTCAAAGCCCAAGCATTCTCGAAGCTCTGTTTTCTGGCACTAGCTCAAATACCAAAGGCGACGATTCCGCCAGCTCTACTGGTTGTAAAGGCATCTCCGGCTCTGGCTCGCCTTTGACTTCAGTAGCTTGTCTCGCCTGGTGAGCTAGCCGTCTACATATTGCTTTGCAACCTCGTTTTCATGTTCGGTGTTTTAAGCTCGGGTGCCGGAGAACGTTGTCTTTAGGGCGTATATCGAACAGGAGCCGTATGTGAGGAGACAACCAAGCATATCCAACATGTAACTTTGAAAGAGTTCTGAGTAAAGAGTAGGTGAGTTTCTCGTAATCCATCCTGTTCATCTCCATATCTTCTCATGTCTCGTCTTTGTGTTTCTTAGCAGACCTGGCACACAATTGACAACCATTCCTTCCCCCCCACAGTCCGACACCAAACACCTTAACCCGAACTCGACTACTCTTCCTCTATTTCGCTCCTTTCAGCAGTATCAAGCTCGATGGTATGCCTGGCGCGTTTGATTTGACAGTCGACAAGTCAGAGAAATACTTTGTAGGACTCGCTAGGAAAAGTGTCGAGGGTTAGGACGGGAATTTTGAGGGCCGAGTTGTTTAGGAGGATTGTTAGGTCTGGGGTGGAGATAGCGAACACGAACAAAGTTTGATACTTTTCAGTAAATGACAACAAATGCTAGTCTCGGTTTCCACTTCTCGTATAAGAGTGAATAATGAAAATTAGAGCCTGAAGTACAATGAAGTAAGGACTACAAAAGATGGTATACTAGTTCCAATAACAGTTCCTTCCAATAACACTACATAAAAACTATAGTATGACATCCGGTTCCTCAATAAATATGAGATCTACGGCCTTCCATCTTCCGGAACCTTTTTGCTTCTTTTCTCCCCACACTCTCTCCCTCTCCCCCCAATATTCAAGCACACCATTTACGCGTGAAGGCAACCACACACGCTCACCGGTATCACCATCTGTCTCTGCTGTAAACCACCTAGGTCTGTGAGGCGGCAGCTTCCCTTCTTCCCTTGCCTTCCTGGTCGCACGTTGTTTCTCCTCCTGCGCCATCTTCAAATCATTCGCGAGCTCATAGTGACCAAGCTCAAACGCATGCTGATCAGGGCGCAGACGGCAGTCGGTAGGACAGAGGTAAGGCTTGAGTGTGTCCTTCGGACAATCATTCAAGGTTAGAGCAAAAGGAGTGAGGTTGAAGGGAGATCCAGCAGGCTTTTCCAAGTTGCGCCAGAGGAGAATGTATTCAGGTGGGGAAGAAGGCAATGTTGGAGAGGAAACAGACACGTCAGGATGGAGGATACCCCGACGCCGACTTGGCGAGCAATCAGTTGCGAGTTCCAGTGTCCGGCAATCTCATATATAACCCTGCCTCTTGCATCCATAACCTGGCCAGATATTTTGTAGGCATCTTTTCCTCGCCATCCTCTAGGTTTGAAGGTCAGGATACAGCGATCCTTAGTTCGATGGTTAGTGATCTGAAACATAGACGGTCAGTCCACGCTAAAGTGACACGTACGGACTACGCACAATCATATCTCCGTAATGGTCAATGGTAGGAGATCCGAGAATGAATCCAGAAACATTCGTCGTAACCTTCTTCCAACTATAGTGTTCCATCACCAGTCCATCCCTCAATTTGCCAGAAGCTCTGGGGTAGCCCGGACCCCATTCCTCAGGAATAACTAGTTCAGCATGCGCAACACCTGTGGGGCGAATCTCGAATGATTTACCCATGAATTTATTTTGTGCGTCAACCTGGATGCCTCGTTGAGCACAAGCGATGGGCAAGACAACAAAAAATGCTTACCTCTCCAAAATAGTGCCACCTGGGCGATTCGGCCCAGCAAGCAGAAATGGGTGGATGATGACTGACTTACTCAGACATGTATCTATATTCTTTGTCCAGTCGAACGTACTCGAACGTCTCACTCTGTCAAGGTATGTGTTAGGCTGAAATCTTGTGGAAGCCTTCGACACTCACAAGCATAGGATTGAAGGGTTTAGCTATACGTCCAATTGTTGAAGAGTAATTTGACATAGCAAAGGCAGCGACGAATGCTATGCGTCAATAAGGATCTCTTTCACTGGCAGCCACATCCACTGCAGAAACTGAGTAAGAACCCATCAAAATTAATCATCATTTCAGACTTACGACACTCCGAAAATTCCATATCCTCAGCCTAAATCATACCAGTCAGTCACGGAAATAAGCATAAAAAAACGTCTGCTTACCATGCACTGCAACATACTGGTCGGCTCGTTGAAGAAGACAGGGGAACTAATCTTGGTCAAGTCCTTCCCTATACTATGCTTCAGCACCGACCAAAGACTCGTAGCTGGTCTCCCTGCTGCAAGATGAAGCCTCGAGCGGAAGTTTCTATAACCCTCATACGGGAGCGTCTTGTCCTCGGAAATGACCAGATCTACATGCTTTGGACTAGCCAAATGTTACGGAATGACCAAGTTGGGAAGATTATTCGACTCGATGGCATCGAAAAACTCATCTTTGTCATCAGTGTCGACGTCTTCCTCGGCGTCCTCACGGGCCAATAGAGTCGACCTAGTCGGGATAACCGTCTCTTGTGTTTGCGAGCAGTTGATAAGCACCGACGGTCCGGCAGGTGGCGCAGGAGGGAGACCTTCTATTAACTCTGGAGATCGAACAGGGGACGCAACGAGAGGTGTAGGCACCATACTATCTGAATCAAGGTTGTGTCATGATTCGCGACTAGATGAATAAGTTGAATAAGTTCTTATATGTAATGGAGTATGATCATCTTGACTTACATTGTCGCAAGAATACCCTAACATGGTCATCCTTCCCCGTTCCGTCATAGGCCATCTTCCCCCTACGGCCACGGACAAACACATTGGCGCCGGCACGCACAGCAAGCTCAATGAGTCTTAGGTCCTTTCGATTTGCTGCCTCATGTAGCAGTGAAGTCCCAGAGTCGTTATCAAGATACGAGAGGTTGACGAAGCGTACCCGGGTGACTCAAGGAGGTTGAGGAGAGCTGGAGATGGAGAAGCAGATGGGGGAGACATTATACAGCTATGAAGAAGAGAATGAAAAGAAGCGTTGAGGAATGCGCGAGACTCTAAGTTAAGTGCGGTCAGTGTGGCGTTTGAGGGGTTCCATTAATTAAACATACCTTCGATGATCCGAAGGACATCCTTCCCTTTCGCTATATCTTTGCAGGTTTGCCCATGAGAGTCCCGAAGGGTATCATTGATATTCTCTTGTTCCAGTAGCAGATTAACCACATCTGCTCGCCCAAGACTTGCTGCCAAATGAAGTGCAGTTGTTCCGGAACCGGGTGGATGTATACCGTTGGGAGAAATAGCTCTATGGGAAAGTAGCAAGCGTACAGTGTCCACTGTCCATAGAATGTCAGAAATTACGAAGATATGGTTAAATCGCTGATACACACCTGAACCACAGCGAATTGCCAGATGTAGAGCTGCTGCTCCGGTGTCAAGATCCCCTTCTGTTGACTTTCGCCTGTCTTTGCCGATTTCCGTTAAGAAAGGGTGGATTGAAGCAGGGTCACCTAGGAAGGTACAGGCAAGTGAACACGCCAAATACGTCGGTAAACTCGCAATGTCACTGACCACTTCGAAGAGCCGATAGTAACTTGACTTGATATAGCGGTTCAACTATGCCTATAGCAGTGTAAATTTCTCTTCAAACTAGTACATGATCCGCAAATTACTCACTAGCAGAATCACGAGTAGAAGAAGACATCGAAGACTGCCTCGTCGGCACTATCGGAGAGGCCATGGCGGTCGCCTCGTTGCAGAAATCAAAATTAAACAAGATAAAAGAGTATTCGTCGCTCGTCGTTCTAATCGTCGTAGTCATTCAAAGTCGTGGAAGTGAAATGAGGGTGTGAACGAGAACGATGGTGGTGGTGATGATGTTCACGAGGCGCATGGTGACATATGGTACATTTTTGTACACCCTGAAGAGCAAAAATTGAGCAGAAAGGACAGCAAGTGAAACACTGGTACGCACTTTTTATTCTGAAAATCAAAATAACCATCATATCCAAAGAGAAAAGCAGCCAATGTAATGAGAAGTTTCATCGAAGGAGGGTGCACGTCAACGAAATACGATGTCTTGATATATCTGCTCGCAAATTTTCCAAAAAAAACCTCATCAAGTCTATTCAGAAATGTCAGTTAAAAACATGAAAAATAGAAAATCCGATACTCACACAATGCTATTTGGTCTCGAAAGATGAAATAGGTGTGCCGCCGAGGCCAGCAAAACTATAACCGGAACCACCAGCAGCTTAACCTCTCCTGGTGTCACATTAATACCACAATTCTTTGTCTTTCCTGGCACATATCCCTTCGAGGCACCCTCTCTCTTTGCATCCGCAGCCAAATGATCCTGCCGAGAATGTGGAAACTGCTGTGAAGTAAAGATCGGACCAACCCTTTGAAGGTCCACAACACCCAAGAAAAGAGGAAATGATGCTGCCATGAGGGAAGTTCCAGGTAAACGGAGGAAGAAAAAGAACGCAGCGGGAGAAGCAACACAGGCGGATAGTGTAGGGAAGAAGCGAGCAAGGCGGAAGGAAACTGAGCAGGAGAGAAAGACCGGTCTGAAAACGAGCCGATGCCGAGCGCCACCCAATTACCATATATATCCAAAACTTCTAAAAAAGGAGATAAATCGTACAGGGAGCGAATTTTTCCAACCACTTATAAGAACGAGTCCTTTATACAGGACTCGTAACAACACCCCTGGCATTAGACAAACCAGTAGGCTCGACAATACTAGTGAGAGTATCAGCAGCATTTGTCGCCAGGTTGGAAACAACCTGCAAGTTGTTACTGGACCCTTGCGGGTGTTCAACAACCACAGCAGCAGTATCGGGGATAGTTGTGTGCATGCCCGAGCCTTGAATTGCTTTGGCTGATGAATTGACACCTGTGTCACCACCATGTGGAGTGGCATCATCATCGTAAGCAGTATCGGGAACAGCTGCATTCAACGAGTCAACACTTGTGTTGCCACCATGTGCAGTGGCATCATCAGGAAGAGAAGGAGCTGGTTCAGGGTCTTTCGCGTCATGTGGGGTAGCTTCATCAGGACGAGAGGGAGCTTGTTCGGGGTCCTTCACCTCAACTGCGTTTCCTTCCTCGATATGTCAGAACTCAAAAGGTGCATTTGCGGATTTATTGGAATGCTCCAGCAGCCACTCTACTAGAGTGTGCAAAGCACCTGTCTTGAAAGTCTTGTCAAGCGGATCTCGTAACGTCGGTAACTGATGGATTGTGGTGTCAATGAACGTCTCGGGCGAGGTCTGAATCTCAGCATAAAGAGGTTTCCCTTTGTGACCGGCGAACACTACAGAAATCTAAGGTCAGTGGAAATGAATAATCCAAGGGATGCGAACTTACCCCATAGCTGTTCAAAGTAAGTCGTGAGCACCACTTGCAGTTCTTGCATTTTAACTTCATCGAGATCAAGGTCAGGAAACCTTGGTCTACCTTCAGAGTCCAGAGATATAGTGTACGTTGTTGTTGGATTTGATGACACTTCCAGTCCTATAGCAACCATTAGCATTCCACTGATGCGAATACAGACACAATGCGTACTTGGACAATGTTTCTTACTGTATGCGCACCATGCAGCTAGAAATTGGTCATAGAATTCTTTATTCTCGTCAGCAAAGTCAGGGTGAGCTGAATTCCAGTGACCAGAGAGGCTACGAGTGAGTTAGTGGGATGATTGCCCAGTGAAAAAAAAGAAAATACCTTCCGCTCTCAATTGTCCCATCACTGTGAGGAAGCGAGTATATGAGCATCAGCTCCACCTTTCCCATATGCTGATATTGGCATAAAAGTGACAAGACTTGATTAGCCCCCGCAAGAAACTGTTGTTGATTCCTAAGGATGAGTTCTATCAGAGATCCATTTGAAATATAAACAGTGAAACTCGGCGTACTGATCAACATTCCAGAATGATCGTGCTTGTGCATCATAGGATGCCTTGTCCCCCTCTGCTTCCCATAGCTCATTCCAAGCTCTCTTGAACTTAGCTCCAGCTTGACTACCCTCGAAGCCATCTGCGTGGGCTCTGATAGCTTCTTCATTCTGGTTCCTAAAAAATGTCTTGCCGTCGATTGTCTCAGAT
>RCHF01002309.1:0-13214 GCA_003987895.1 Neonothopanus nambi | reverse complement strand
GCATGGCAATATAGATCAGATACAGATTGATGAGGATGAGCACAGTGCAGGAGGTGAATTTTGTGAACAGGGCAAGTGCAGCAAGCACTGAAGCATTGAATGGGGGAGGTGCAAACTACTGACTAAGCTGTGAGTGAATCAGTGGATGAGGTGAGTACAGTGAGCACTCAAGTACTGGAAACTTAGTGGTGACTCACCCATAGATCAACAGAGTGAACAGGGCAAGCACTGTGAGCACTGAGCCAAAGTACAGTAATACTTTTTTTCAAACAAAATCATCTACAGTGCCAAAGGCATAGGTACTAAAACTAGTACTCAATAATAGTATCACTAGTCACAATACTTACTGTGACATGTGGCTTCCATTTTGAGTGTCACCTGTCACAGTACTTACTGTGACAGGTGATGTTACTTGTGACTTCTGCTTTGACATTTCTAAATACAGTAATTTCTGGATTATAGTATTATCTGGGAATATAATATAGTTAGGATACAACTTGATCATAAATGTAAGTCTAATTAGACTCAGTTAAACAATAAAGCTCAAGGAGCTTTATAGTGTATTAGGATATAAGTTGATTGTAAATGTAGGTTACTCATTATTCAATCACAAATGAAGCTCAAGGAGCTTTATAGTATATTAGGATACAACTTGTTTGGAAATATAGATCACTTATTATGCAATCACAGATAAAGCTCAAGAAGCTTTATAATATATCAGGATATGACTTGATTATAGATGTAAGTCTAATTAGACTTAGTAAACAATGAAGCTTGAGGAGCTTTATAGTATACCAGGATATGAGTTGATTGTAAATGTAGGTTAAATGTAGGTTAAATGTAGGTTACTCATTATTCAATTACAAATGAAGCTCAAGAAGCTTTATAGTATACTAAGATATGTATACAATCACAGATGAAGCTTGAGGAGCTCTTTAGTGTACCAGGATACAAGTTAATTATAAATATAGGTWACTCAKYATTCAATYACAAATGAAGCTTAAGAAGCTTTATAGTGTACYAGAATACRASTTGATTATAAATGTAGRTAACTYAGTATGCAATCAYAAATAAAGCTCAAGAAGCTTTATAGTATACTAGGATACAATCTGATTGTAAGTGTAGGTCACTTATTATTCAATCACAAATGAAGCTCAAGGAGCTTTATAGTATACTAGRATACAACTTGATTGTAAATATAGGCCACTTATTATTSAATYAYAAAYGACRTCTVAGAAGCTTTWTAGTGTATYAGRATACAASTTGATTGTAAATGTAGRKYRCTYATTAYTYARTCACAATGAAGCTCAAGGAGCTTTTTAGTGTRCCAGTATACAACTTGATTGTAAATGTAGGTGACTTATTATTCAGTCACAGATGAAGCTCAAGGAGCTTTTTAGTGTACCAGGATATGACTTGATTGTAAATTTTAAAATTCATCCTTCACTGAGTCCAATTGCTTTTCTAATTGAGTAGTGTCCTGGCACATCATGAAGCTCCAGGAGCTTCATTCTTCACTGAGTCTAATAATGTTTGTAATTAAAGGATGTCCTGGTGCACTAAGAGCTTCATTGCATACTAGAAGGCCACTTAATTGCAAATATAATTGAACTTAGTGCATGTTACTCAATCATGAACATAATTAGACCTAGTGAACAATGAAGCTCCAGGAGCTTTATAATGACCCAGGTCCCTTATCTCCTCTACTTCTCTTCTATCCATCTCTTCTAATCATCTCTCTAAGCCTCTCCTACTCACCTCTTCTACTTTTTCTCTACTCATCTCTCCCACTCATCTCTTCTACTCATCTCTCCTACTTATCTCTCCTACTTATCTCTCAGACTCCTCCCCCTCTACCAATCTCCCCTACACCTTCCCTATCCACCTTTCCTATCCACCTCCCCTATCCATCTCCTCTACTCGTCTCCTCTGCTTCTCCTCTATCCATCTCCCCTACTTCTTCCCCTACTCCTTCCCCATCCATCTCCCCTATCCCTCCCCTACTCAGCTCCCCTACTTTTCCCCTAGGTTCAAACCCTAGTTTCCCCCTACATGCCTCTTATAACCCTAAGCTTCCTATATTTCGCCAGATTGCTGATTTGCTGAATCCAGATGCTGCTGACTCAATCAAACATCCAAACTTGATCGATAGTACCAGTCCCAATACAAAGTCTGGCAGCTTGCATCCCTTTGACTCTCCCTTCTTTCCAATCACTCCATGTAGCTGGTCTCCACCATGGCTTGACAGATAGCAAGTGTAGCATGCATGTGTCTTCTGTTCAAAGTGAATTCCTTTTCGAAGCTCAGCTAGAAATGAGTGATGACTTGCGCTTTGAGCTTGAGGACAGTCTTTCAATGCATGCCATGAATGACTCTCTGAACCCATCTCTAGACAGAATACACAGATTCCTTCCATGTTTCGAAGTACACACTTGTACTGTTCAAGCATCTTCTGGTTTGACACAATGTTGTCTCGTCGTCTTTTTGCTGCTACCTCAGCTTGCTCATCAAATGCTGATACCAGTTTTCGCTTTAGATTCACTCCTGACAACTTTATTGCTGACATTGCTTCTGTCCTTGGTGGTGCTTGACATTCAAAGTTCTTGAATGGTCTCTGCTTGTCTGTAGGTGCATTCACTAAAAGAATCCAGCTGATATGAGCACTCTCAATATGTCTTATCGGCTTAGTTCAACTTACATTTCAGGCATCTCATGCAATATGACTCTTCATCTCCTAGGTTCTCTGCTAGTTCATAGCATGCTCTGCCAACACCATCACTCCAGTTCAGCATCTGGTACTGCATGCATGCCTCTGGAAGTGGCCTGTTTTCAGAGTTCCAAACCATGTCAATCATTGCCTGTTGTCCTCCAAGGTCCCCTCCCATTTCCTTCAGAGCCTGATTCGTCTTTCATTTCATCGGATGTCTGAATGGTATGAAAGTCGCAGTGGCTGGCACTCCATCTCTTCCTCCTCTTCCAACATGCTGCACGTAGCTTGCCATTGAGAACACATGTCCAATGTGTATCACAAAATGAATGTTGCGAAAGTCTCCACCAGAGTCTAATGCAGTCGTAGCCAGAAGTATCCTGTCTGTAGCAGCCATGTCTTTGTCTGAGTTGCTTAGCCAGTGGCTCAGCATTCCTGCCTTGTTGAACGCCTTTGCATGGTAGAAGGGAATTGTCTTTGAAGAAAACAAGTGCTTTGAGAGGTAGTCTCCATCCTCTTCATATGCAACGTAAATCAGTCCACGGTCCTCTGGTAGAGAGATCTCCTCCTCAATCAGCTGTATCACTTGTGTTCTAATGAAGTCAATGCCATCTCCAACTGATTTGATCGGTGGTGTTATGCGATACACCAGTTCCTCTCGATAGCTGCTCATTCTGAATACTCTTATGTCCTCTCTCAATGCAAACTTTGCCTTGAGAAAGTCAATGGCTGTTGGAGGAATGGTGGCGCTCATGAGGTTGAGCTGGAATGGAAGAAAGCGAAGGTCTGATGGGTTTCTGAGCTTGCTGCGGAGGTCTGTGTCCAGAAAGTAGTATTGCACTTCATCAACTATCAGCCGGGCAATTGGTTTGCAGTCGTTGTTGATCAGTGTCATTCTTCCCTGAAACTCCGTGCTTTTGACTCTGTCTGCAGAGACAAGTACTAGCTTGTGCTGTCCCATGACTGAGGAGCTCTGTCCATCCCAGGTTTCAAATCCAATTCCCATGCCAGTCAATCTCTCCTCCCACCCTTGAACCAGTGATTGAAGAGGAAGAACAATGATTGTGATCGCATCTTCAAAGAGAGAAGGGAGGATAGCAATGATGCTCTTTCCCATTCCAGTGGCCAGGACCATAATGACATCAGTGTCAAGAGCCATTAGTGATTGCACACTTTGATGTTGCAACTTGTTTCTCCAGTGTGCTTTGGGATCATGAAGTAGCTGCTGCAGAGCAGATAGCAGAGCAAGATCTGATGAGGATTCAGATGATGATGCCTTTGCCTTTCCAGCTTGTGATGTTTCTGTTCTATCTGAAAAGCCATTCTGATATGAGTCTTTGTGCTGGATCTTATCAGTGTATGATCTGCAGACATACCTATCTCTTGTGATGTCACCATTTTGTCTAGAAAGCCAGTCTGATATGAGTCTGTGCACTTAGTCTTATCAGAGTGTTTCTGCAAACATACTTGTATTGTTCTTAGAGTCTTTAATGTTATCTTCTCTCTCAATGTCACTTGTTCCCTTTCTTTCAATGGTTTCTTCCAGCTCACTGTCTTCATCCAGAGTGAGATCAACAACTAAAGCTATATGAGAGATGCCTAGAATTTTTCACAGTTGTTCCACACTTACCTTTTTCTTGGTTATAGTCTTTGCTTCTTGTAGTCAATACAGTGTCAAAGTCCATGGGTAGCTCTACATCTAAGGAAAGTAAATGGTAAGTGAGCAAGAACAGCTAGACATGGCTTAATGCAGAGAAGTAGAGATTACATTCAAGATCCTCAAATATTTCAACAAAGCCATTGTTACAGTTGTCTGATGAGGCTACACATGTGTTTGCTGCATCTTGAGATGTTGTTGTCCCAGACAGACTGCTGGTATTTAGAGAGCTCTCTTGATCTGCTGTGGCAGCCATAGAAAAGACTAAAGATGGAGTGTCAATTCACATTTGATATCAGTCTCTGAGGCAGGTCCTATCAGCAGCCAAAATCTGCAAAGCTCACCTTTCTCTGATCTGTTCAACAGCTGATCCAACTTCTGTTCAACACATTTCATTCTCTGGTCCAGCTTTTCAACACATTCTATTCTTGACTCCAGCTGTTTGACTTCAGTCAAGATCTTCTTGGTCATCTCTAGCACCTGGTCTTGCTTTGAAATTGTTTCCTTGTGATGGAGTCCCTGCTGTTGGTCATATTTCTTCATCTGTGCCAAGAACAGATCTCCTCCTGATGATGATGATGCATGTAGAGTCTGCTGATTGAGATTGGTTGAGCAAGATTTCACTGTGCCTGCTGCTTTCAAACTGATCAAGTCTTCTTGTCTACATTGATTGTATGGCAGCACAGACTTCAATCCACCAGGAACAATGTTCCATGCTGTCTGGTAAGAAGTGCTGACATCTAGAAGCGCTTGAATGTAGTCCTCATCTGCTGCCCCCAAAGCCTGGTGACTGAGGCCATAGATTCTCTTCTCAGTTGCTCTGCTGTGGCCACTTTGCAAAGCCTTGGCTGTGTCCATGTCCTCTAGATGCTCTGCTTCCTCATCAATCGAATGGCAGTGCTTGTTGCCAACAGCAATCACAATGTGTCTCCAGTCAGAGATACCTATCTTGAACCCAGTGTGAGGCCTTAGCCAGTGGTCAATAAGCTGTGAAAGGTCCTCAGAGACAAATGGCTTCCTGTTAGACATGAAGAGAAGATGCTGATAGTCATGGAAGAGCTGATTATTGTCTGGCCAGCACGATCGAACCATTAGACAGAGGAGTGGTCTGACCAGAGCGTGATATTGCACAAACAAGTCAGCAGTGAAGGCATCAACAGCATGAGGAATGAGTTGGTCTCTTTGCTGGTTGTTAGAGTTTTTTGTGTACTGTGTCACCACAGCAAGATAGGTTCCAAGGCCATAGCAGTTCCGTGTAAAGGTTGCAGTGTTTCTGAGCAGCATTGAAGTAATTTCTGTGCCTCAAGATGCAGTGCCTTGACAGAGATGAATGTGAAGCATGAGGTATCCCTCAAACTCAGCAGCCTGTAGCAAGTACTGTCGTACTTCTGTCATTTTGAAGACACGCCACCCAAGTGCAGTGTCGTGTCTTGTGAAGTGGTTCAGCAAGCTGCTGTCTTGGCCCAAGATGTTGAGCAGCGTGTACTGATGAGTGAGAAAAGGGTTCTCTGGGTTGTCTAAGAAACACATTCCTGGTGTCTCATCTTTGAGCTGGTCTTTCAGCTCCTCATAGTGAACTCGTAGATGTTGTCCAAAACAAAGCTTGGTCTCGAATGTCTTGATCATCTGTCTCTGTAGCTTAGAGACAGACTCTGTCACAGAAGACAGCTTGAGCTTGTGGCCATTGTAGAGCATTTCTTGGTGGTGGTCTCTGTCTGTCCAAAAGACACAAGGCATAGACAGAGAGCAGTAGGCAAATGCACTTGCACAGTGTTGCAAGCTCATCAGTGCACTGAAGGAGGAGTCGTTGTGCTCTGTCACATATGGCCTAACAGACTCATAGGCAGCTTTTGAAAGGCAGCCAGTGGTCTGCATGAGGTGCGTCATCTCATGCACAGTGGTCAACAGGATCAGGTGATTGAGCTGAGCAATGGGATTGGTGACGAGCTTGGGATGTGCAAATTCTCCAGTCTTTCTCAAGGTGGCCATGGCAAGGAACTGCAGAGTGGGATCAGGATATGAGTTGCCTGCAGAAGCATAGAACTCCTGATGCCATAGAGAGAGAAGGACAGAATGGAGACATTCAAGCTTCTCAGCCTGAGTGTAGTGGTCTTGTGCTAGGAGAGTTCTGCGGAGCTTCTCAACTTTGCTTTGAATCTCAGCAGACAGACTGAACATGTAGTTGTGCTGTTCTTGTCTAAGCAACGCTGCCAGCAAGCGAGTGGTGTGGATGCAGTACTTTCTGAGAGTGTCGGCATGGTGGTGCTTGTGGAGCGGTGTGTTGCTGATTCCACTGTAAACCGTAGTCGATAACCATAGTTGATAAGACTCCAGAGACAGACTGGTATCAGCATGCAGAAACTCACTTTTTGTCAGGGTCAGGACTGTTGAGCTTGCACCTCTCATTGAAGCCCAAGCTTTCGATCTCCTCTGTTGCTTGAGTGGCATAGGCATAGACGAGGTCATCAAGGCCAGCCAGATGTGCTTCATCATCCTTGGGAAAAGCCACCAGAGACATGAGCTCAGTCTTGTTGTAGCCTTTCAAAAGCTCAGCCCAGCCAGTGTGCTTCAGCCATGCGTTGACCATCCGCGGTGTCATTGGCTGCAGTGTCGACTCTGTTTGCCAGTCTATTCTCTTCACAGTGTCCAGAAACTGTTCCACCTCAGTCACAGCAGCAGCTGTAGGGACAAGTATGCCAGCTGCAATGCGAAAGCGCTTGGTCTTTCCTCCTGTGTTCAGTGCCTGGACCTTGACTCTGACTGGATCAGCTGCAGGCAGAGTGTTGGAGTGTGCTCTGTTTCTGTGAGTGATGACGACGTGGCGCGCCTCAGAAATGAACTCGCAGTGAGGACATCCGTTCACCTCCTCCACCTTGATTCCCTCTAGCATGGGCTGGCCTTCTACTGTGTTCGGAATGAGAGGATAGTCGTCACGAAGCTCCCTCTCCGTGAGCACTTGCTTGCACTCAGCTGAGATGACAAACTTCCCCTCTTTGTGCTTCCACTTCTGCATGTGGTGTGTGAGTTGGCTGACTGGAACTGCGACTTGACAGCTCTTGCAGACAAGCATCTTGATCTGTGTGTTGACGCAAAAGTCAAGCTCTTCGAGTGCTGGATGTGTGAGAAGCTGTGGAGAGTTTCCTAGAGGTGTGAACCCAGACATTGCTGCTGCTGCTGTTGTTGTTGCTGTTGTTGCTGTTGTTGCTGTTGTTGCCATTGCTGCTTTTGCTGCTGTTGTTATTGTTGGCTGTAAGTGGATCTGATATGAGTCTGGCTACAGACTCTTATCAGCAATGCAAAAGAGAACAGTGTTAGTAGACTTGCCTGAAGTGATACTGTTGTTGCTGTTGCTGTTGCTGTTGCTGTTGCTGTTGCTGTTGCTGTTGCTGCTGCTGTTGCTGTTGCTGTTGCTGTTGCTGTTGCTGTTACTGTTGTTGTTGTAGTTGTTGACTTTGATGAAAAGTTGAAGCTGATAGGAGCCTGGCTGTAGGCTCTTATCAGTGCTGAAGAGAAGCGGTTTTCAAAGGCTTGCCTGAAGAGAGTGTTGCCTTTTTAGGAAGGTAGTGGTTCAGGTTCAAGAGAGGTTGTCACACTGTCACACATGCTGCTGCTCCTCTTCACTGTTCACTGTCACAGCATCACACCTGTTACACGCTGTGTGTGCTGTGTTGGGGCCAGGGCCCAGAAAGCCAGGAGCTGAGCTCAAAGTGGTGGTCGAACCACCAGATTGAGCAGCTGTGCTCAATCTTGCCGCCAGATTGAGGAACAAGAGTGTTAGTCTGAACATGATTAATCAGTGGAGTTGTTTCAGCAGTACTTGTCTCAGTTTCTCCCCAGGTTTAGGCATATGACACTTATAGTAAAACTTGGTTTTGGGAGGTTTTTCCTTTACCTCTCCTTCTTCAAGGGTATCTTCGGTACTAGAATTCCCTTCCTTATAAGGTCTCCAATTCCCATCATCACCCAAGTATTCAGGTCCTGAGTTGTCAGGTGGATCTTCATCAGGTGGTCCTCCTCCTGGCAGTCCTCCTCCTGGTGGTCCTCCACCCCTTTGAGGTTTGTCATTGTCTACATCATCCCCTGGTGGATTTCCTGAAGGTTCCTGTTTCAGTTTAGCATCTGCTTCATCTTGTGCCTTCGAGGTTGATGCTACTGGTTGTTCAGCAGCTATGCATTGATTCGTACCTTCTGGAAAGGTGTTAGTGGGGCTTTCTTCTTTGACCTTGCTCTTAGCCTTATTGGAAGGCTGTTTTGGCAGGTCAGGAGAATACTCTTCTTCTTTAACAGTAAATGTAGTTGCAGTTGACGGTTGAAGGTGGTTGTCTATCCCTTGTCCATACATCATATTAGGATAGTAGGGTGGCACAAATCCCATCTGCATTGGCAGATAATTAGGTGGTTACCATGGAATAGATATTGGGGGCATATATTCATTGTAGAATGGTGGGTAATGACCCAGGTAATTTCCATATTGGTACCAATTGGGATAGGGTAGATATCCCATGTTGTTGATGTCCCCTGGGTTGTGATGATGGATATTAGTAGGTTGAGCATTGGGATCTGGTGCAGGTATCTTGGGCATGATATTACTCACTACTGGTGGAGCTGATACTATATTGACATTAGGCAGTGCTAGTGGTGCTGTTTGCTGGATCACAGTAGGTACCACCTGTTGAATCAAGTTTGAAGGTGCTGGGCCTATCAGTGTCAGGTTCACTTGTGGTGGAGCATCCTGTTGTGTCTTCTTCAGGGTCGAGGTATACGTCTTTCCCAATCCCTCCATGAACGAACACTGTCCTGTTCAACCACGTGAGGAAGGGATTGTTGATAATTCATGATTCGATCCCAGAAGAGACATGGCTCTCACTTCTCTATTTGGCTGGTCAACTGATACTGGCCCTTCTGGTTCGGTAGCTGGACCTTCACTCCTTCTCCATACTGGTGTATCCTGATGTTCAGGATGATTAGGGTGTTGTATGATATCAGTGGTTTTTTGTCCTTGAGTTTTGGTTCTGGGTACTGTGCCCATAGGACTTGATATTCTATCGATCCCAACTTGGGAATATGGACTGACAAGGGGTCACCTCCTATATTATGTACAACATCATTGATGTCAATAGTAACATGGCAATCTGGTATGTTGGACTTCTTGTACTTATGCATGTTGAGTTCACAAAGTTGTTGGGCCATTCCTCGTTGGTATAAGTCATGACAACATTCTTCGAACATCTGTATAGACATGTTGACATTAGCAGCCAAAGCAGTATTAGTTTCAGTGGGAAGTAAAGTGGTTTGAGGCAGGGACTTTGTATTGTGAGCAAAATCGTTCTCTTTATTGTGTGCAGTTGGCATCCTGGTTACAATAGTGTCATTTGTAGTTACAATGTTTTTGACTTCTAAGTGTTCCTCACTTGTTATAGGTGCATTCGCTGCTTGGGTTAACCTGGTATCAGGTTCAGCTGTGTCTTTCTCTAGTTCCACTTCACGTTCACTCACAGCTTGAACCTCTTCTTCCACTTCTGGTACCTGTTGTAGTGTCTGAACCACTGGGTGGTTGCCCATTACCATCCCTTCCTCTGACAGTGGTAGCCTTGTGAAAGGCTGCTCTAGAGCAGAAACCTCTGCTATGAATTTGTCAATTTCGGTACCTTCAATAACGGTTGGATCTGACCCCATGGCTATGAGTATCCAAGCCCTGCAGTGCATAAGTCGTTGAATAGCAGCGTTCTCGTCCTCCTCGAATTTAATAGTGACAAGAGCTCCTCCTCCTGCTGTAAACAACACTCTACAATTCTCATCCCCTTGATAAATTCAATTTGCAGCCTTAACCACTTTGGCCAGGGCATCAGCTCTACATTCTTGTCTAGTCTTGAAACAGATGCGAATCTGGTTCTCCACCTCTGTAAGACAACAGGTATTTGTTATCATGGTATTGGTCGATAATCCAGTCACATTGCTGTGTGTTGAGTAATTGGTTCATTCTGAATGGATGGATGACACCCTTGAACACGTCATGGATGGTGCAGGACTTTGTGAACATTCTTGTTCAGGAATCAAGGACGTGTCTTGAGGAGTAGGTTCAGTAGTCATTTCATAGTACTAACAGGAAGTAGTCATGAGTTAAGTTCGAGTATTGAGGATTCCGTGGTACGGAATGTCAACAATTGAGGAATGGCCTGCGAGTTCATATTTGTGACATGTCTGTTGTTTGTTTGTTAATCCAACTCTAAAGAGTTAAAAAAAATGTAAGCATTCTGAATGGAGTCTTATGTATCACTCTTTGTAGCTTGCCAATCTGGTGTAGATTTAAAACAGTATGACAGTGAATGTAAGACAAGTCCAAGAAAAGATACAGCACATGATAGTGACAGCAAAAGATAATGGTGACAGTGACATAAGCAACAAAGTAGGAGATAAGATAAACTACCTGTTTAGGATATATCCCTTACACATATGGAAGTCCAGCTGCTCAATGACTCAAAGCTTTAATCTCAGCAATCTCAACAGCTTTCTGAGCCAGACACAGATGTTGACTATAATTAAATCAACATCATCAATGCACAAAATAATATATGAAAGATGGCAAAATACTCACTACCTAGCCAAACACTTCCTCTGATGCTGCAACCATGGATATGCACAATAACTTGAGTCCTGCCAAAGTTGAACCCACTTCTCACAAAGTCTACAAAACACCCTATTCACCTCAACCTGCTTAAGAAGCTTATCCACCCTCAACTTTGCCACACACTGCTCTGCAGTCTGTCTACATGACTCATGTGTAGGGCCAGGAGGAAATATACCTGCAGTAGATGAAGAAATCACCTCTCCACACTGTTGTTGAGGCTGCTGCTGCTGGAGAAGCTCAGCAGGCATCAGGGCATGCTGTTGAGGAGGAGGAGAGGAAGAACGAGAATGGCGAATCATCCCATGAGGAGTACTAAGATACCTCTCAATACTTTTTGATTGACCATTAGGACTACCCTCCTGCTCATGCTCACATTCACAGTCAGAAGCAGAAGTGACAAGAGGGCCAACATCTGGATCTCCATCAGTGTCAATATCAGCATCTGTGTTGACATCCACATTAGAGCCTTCATTGCAGGTATCCACCCCAGTCCTTGGAGGACCAACAGGTAAAAGTAAATCCTCATCCATTTCCTGCTTCTTAATCTGAATATCCCCAGACAACGACCTCAAACTTGAAAGTCCTGGTCCTTCACTAGAAGCATCTTCCTGGAGGTTTTCATGAGGATTACCCAGCTGGAACGAGTGTAGAGGTAGATATTGAGAATGACTCACAGCATGAGTGTGAGATAGAACATGTCTATCTCATTGATCTTGAGCCATTAAGGGAGATAGGACAGGGGACCCTTGAAGTAGCCTATAACACATATAGCTTCCAATTAACCTCTGCAAAAAAACACCAATAGAAAAAAGGGAAAAGGAAAAAACACACATCATATGTGTAGCCCTCTGTGCAGGACTTGAAATCCCACTGCGTCCAACCAAAGCTCCTACCACTCCTCCTCCTAGCCCAACACCAGAAGCTACAATCCCTGCATGCCTCCTCACACACTCTTCTCTATGTGCAATCCACGTCTAGATGGCTTGAATGTGGTCTTCAGGGTTTATCGGGATCCACTGGTCACACACAGCACAAAGCACATGCTCAGCATCAAACTTGTGAATATCATGGTCTTTCGCAAAAAGTGAATTAAGTTCTTCAGGAGTGTAGGTGATTTTGTTGGATCTGTATTGGATAGGACCATAAGCACAAAACGAAAAAGAGTAGAAAAGAATAAAAACTTACATCTTCTTACTCAAACAACTCTTGCTATGCACATTCCACAGAATACTACAATACATCGAATTAGACCTGAGTCTAATCCACTTATTGCATCTCCTACAAAGAACTCTATAAGGTTCAAACTTGGCAACATAAGGATCCTGCATCAAATACGCAATCCTTTCTTCCTCCATATGTTTCACACACTGACATTTCTTTGGAGGATGAAGTGGCACTTGTGCAAGTGACTCATGCACTAGAGTAGTAAGCGATGTATATGTTGCATGGGTATCATGATGGGTATGAGAGAGGGACACAGGCAAGGAAAGAGGTTGATGGGCATGAGGTTGAAGATGATTTGAATGGGCATTAGAATGAGAACTTCTGGATTGGAGATGAGCAAGCAAAGTAGCACTGCAGGTTTGTACATGAGGTGACCTATTATTATACATCACCATCTCTCTGTCATTCACAGCACTCTCCTGGGTTTGGACAGTAAGAGTGTGAAGATGATGGCAGGTGGTGGGAGACAGAGTGGCCTTGGTGTTGAGAATGAGCATAGGCTGGACCTGGTGGAGGAGGAGTGTTGGTCCCAGAGATCCAGATGACCAGTATCAGTGCTATCAACAAAAGTCACAGCAGTGTGGTATCACCATGATATGGAAACCACGTATGCCGTATTTTTCTTCCTGCTTGTGTTGTATTCTTGCCATTTCCATCAGGAAAATCCCCTTTGCTGTCAAGTCACCTGAGGTCTTACAGACATTCAGGGTTGCCCAGGGTTTGGCCTAAAATTCAAGCCAAACCTGGGTAACCTGGGGTGACCTGGATGACCTGGGTGACCTAGGGCTGGTAATGATACTTATTAGATTAGAACACAAAGAACTTAATAAATTTCATTAGATTGGGCTGCTTATGTAATCATAAAAAACTCGTCCATTAGACTCAGAATGTAATGGTTTGTATTGAAAATGTATACAATGTATACAAGAATCTAATCAGAACACAAGGAAAATGAATAGATTTAGTTCTTTGTATACTTATGACAGAGTTTTGAATAG
>RCHF01002301.1:0-10452 GCA_003987895.1 Neonothopanus nambi | reverse complement strand
ATGTTCCAGCAGACACATCCTCCCACCGGTATTTACTTGAGTACCCATTGACAATCGTGTACTGTTATACGACAAATCAAGCCCACTATGATGCTACTCGTGATGACGGAGGCCGGGTCCCCCGCGCGCCGCTCGCGATGGTGGCTCCTGGCTCTGGGCCTCCGGCGGTGCGCGTTGGTCTCAGTTGAGACATGTACATCCATACAAGACAGCAACTGCCAAACGTTTAACGCACGGCGGCGGGCGCTTCTAGGCGCTTCCCTAACATTTCCTTACCCGGAGTTACGAGAGGTTACGAGTAACGTCATTGCACAGGTTTCGATGTCCGGTCACACGAGTGCCCGACGTACTCCGGTAGCGCTCCCCGAGACCGACGATCGCTTCACCAGTTGCGGCGGAATTGGGTACAACTCAAGGTATACTACTGGATTTAATGCTGTTATGTCCCGCCCACAGTGTCGACAGACTCGCAGAGCAATGCCGCCAACCCCAGGTGATTTTTGGGGAGATCAGCCTTGAAGATATTGAGTCCTACATTGTTTATTGAATCTTTTTTCTTTGAACACTGAATGTTTATTCTTCCTGTAAAAATGTAGGTACTGCCAGATCTTTGGTGGCAGTCTATAGCAGTTTTGAGCCCTCCAATCAATATTTTATTGCTACATGAGTAGGTTACTTGGTTTCAGCACTTCCGAGTCGCGGTATCTTCAACCAGTCTTCGACCGGCGTACTGGAGGTCTAATTGCTCACAGAAGACGAACAATCTAATATACGCCGCCTTACCAGCTGCTCAGTTCTACACGGTATACTGTATAGTCTGAACTTGTTAAAGTATTCATTTGCTACTCGAGACGCCGCCTTTCGAGTTTGCGGAATGTTCTCCAGGCTCGGTTCTTCGAGTACAACTTGAAGGTCTCGCGGCAGACGGCTATGGATCCTTGTACTTACCCAGTACTTACCCCAATGTGCTCGGCCAGGATGTCGTTTGATTAGCTTGAGATTCAATATTCAGACCTTATCCTGTTTACAGGAAGATTGAAAAAAATCACGATTCCTGTGACTCCTTGGCGATACGTCTGGTTAGAAAATAACACCCCTCTTCTTATGTATATGGAAGAAGAGGAGGAGGCGAAGGAGAAACCGGCACTGGGTCCCATTGGGGGACAATTTTGTCACTGAGCCCCACTCGAACCGGGGCAGTGATTTCACAGTAATTTTGCGCCTTTCTACTACTACTACTGCTGAGAAACCTCAGGCTGACAGGCTATTTGAGCCAGGAGGAAGATACTGGAGCAGTGCAAAACGTCCATGAACGAGAAGGCTCAGAAAACCCGGTCGTTGTGTGTGTGGCCCTCGAGGCTCGCTTCATGCTATGTTACGAGCTGACGTTAAAGGGGCATGTCGGAGGAGGGGAAAGAGAAACCGGTACTGCGCCCCATTGAGGTACAATCTTGTCATTGAACCCCCACTCGAACCGGGGCAGTAAATTCACAGTAGTTTTGCGCCTTTCTACCACTGAGAAACCTGCCAGTGGTAGGCTATTTGAGCCGGGAGGAAAATGCTGGAGCAGTGCAAAACGTCCATGAACGAGAAGGCTCGGAAACCCCGGCCGTTGCGTGTGTATGGCCCTCGCTCGCTTCATACTATGTTATGAACCGACGCTAAAAGGAGCACCTCGATTCTTTCAATAAGAAGTCACCAAAAAATTGGGGCCGAAATCAACTTTCATAGGTTATGCTAGTCGAGCGTTAAGTAGTACACTGTAAAGGAGAGACGATCTGCCAGAGCTACCTACTGCAGGGATTAAGTTACTAGGGATTTCACTAGAACAGTGAATGAAAGAATTGAATGGGTAATGGGTAGCATTTCTCAAACGTACTCATAGTACTCAAGCTAAAGCCTGATGAGTTGGATACCACAGCGACGTAATGACAATGGTGCAGGGCTGACTTGCGAGCAGCAGCTGATAGACTATTGCCACCTTTTACATACGAATCGGTAAAATTGAAGCTGCACCCTGACTAGGACTGCTGGAAGGGACTCCAGCTGAGGGTGCACAAGTTCCCCGTCTTACACATAGTATCATGATCTGCTGAACATAGCAAAGGAACTATGGCATATGTCATGCATTATGAATATCAACGAAGAACTTGACAAATTTACTCGCAACTCACCATTCTCCATACGTCTTTTAGTTTCGTGCCGTACTAGTACATACTACCGAACTTGACCCCACAGACCCCACGAACCCCACGCTGCCAGCAAAACATTTAACAAAGAACATAAGTTCCGGTCAGCCGCCAGAGGCTGAATAACTGCATTGCTAAGTACCCTAATCTGATCCACTTTTTGAACTGCGACTCCACTGTTATCGATAAAGTGTGTGAGCCATCACCACTTGATCTTGGGATAAGCCAGATGGTCATTGAAAACTAGCAGGATCTGACGAAATCATCATGGAAGAAATGACCATACTGGACCCAAGAATCAAGGAAGATGCCTTGGACGGCATAAGGAAGCCTAGGATGACTTGAACTGATTCTTCGTTGATCCTTTTCAATCGCTTCAGAAACCCGCTACACTGATGGTACGGGATTTCGTTTGAGGCGACGCAGTATAGGACTTTTAACAAGACATTGTAACGTCGCCCACTGTCCATTTCTTGCAAAACCATAAGTTGAAAATCCAGTCGTAAGAGTCGAAATCCACGTCCACGCCGTATACACGTGTTCTATGAGCCTAGTTGACTGTTTGACAACTTCCGGTCCGTTCGAATTCAAAAACCTAAATCGTACCTCTGGCTGATTCAACTCCCACGGAGTAGCAGGATTTTTGTCAAGAACACCAGAAGTCCTTAACATCAATGCATGTGATACATTGTAAAGTGAAAATACGGCCTTCTTGATGCACCGACCGTGACGCTTGGAATGAGCCGGCATTATGAAGAAGCGCAGAAGCTAGGCCGTAAGGAGTCCGATGTATTAAAAAAAACAAGGGCTTTTGGATTCAAGAAAACGAACAGATACGCCAAGTCATTGGATCTGGGATGCAGGGATAATGCACCCGAACTAGAGAAGTCCCAGATTCAGAGGAACGGTATGCGCAGAGGAAAACGACACATAAATTCCGTCTATCAAACGTTCGTAGGTGATGCGAAGTGCCAACAAAAGCAGCCATGTCAAGGAGGGAGCGAGATGAAAGGGTTCGTCAATTTAAGACTATTGAGCAGAGAGGGGAATCATAGAAGGCCGATGACTCGAAGGACTCTTCTGAACTGACAAGTTGACACCTCGATGACCAAAGAGTCTGTAGCGCAGAAAGTCGATTGCCTGTTGAAGTAGAGCACTTGTAAGCATCTCTCTGAATTCGGAACCTACAAAGGAGACACTGACTATGAAAGAAAGCTCGCCCGCATGGACACTGAGGTCATGCTGAGGGCAAAAATACAATAGAGTTGACATGGATTGATCCATAGTCACTTCATTTCGCTTCCACTGAGGTGACTCTTCCATGGGGTGTTAGGGTTCCCGCCCTGCTTTCGAAATCTCCTAGAGTATACTTGGTACAGGGTCTTTCATCTCCGCGTATCGCACTGGGCTGAATGGCGCAGGTTCGAAAATGATTGGCTACTGCGAGGAACTCCAATTATAAGGCTCTGTCGTGTCGGAGATTATCATGATGTGCAACTTGACAAGTGCTTCTGTGAATTGTGGAAATGTCATAGTAGGAGATGGGCGCGCAACGCTATTTGAAGAGCGTTCTCCTCCTTGAGGTATGTGAAAGTTAGAATGAAGGCGCGAGTCAAATGGTTGCATATACCGCGAGCGATAGATATTCGAGCTGAAAGGGAGGAAATGAACCCAAGGCGACATCCAGTTATCCATAGCAGAGATTGTTTATCTTGACCACGTCTCGCTATTTTATTGTTCTACAGTATAGCCGGACGCTAGCGCGTGAAAATGATATGGAAGCTCGGTCACCGTGTTATTCGCGGGAAAGCAGGTGGTTGGATTGACCGAACGCGAGTAGAGCGCCTTGTCTAAGGACATAGAGGCGCTCATACGTACGCGTAAAATGAACGGAAGTAAGACTTGAGCGGGAGGTGACCTGAGGTGACGTCTCGGACTGCCTGAGCAGCAAGGATTTGAGCCTAATTTGAGGTTTCCTTCATCATTCCAGGTCCTATGAACCATGTGGAGACAGATAATTTTGTGGCGTCTATCATCCATATGATTGACTACGATGTGGGTCAAATGTGGGGATTTTATAGTCGTTCACTTGAAGGTATTCGAATGTTACCAGTGGTAGCAACCATAGCAGGGCAAAATTTGCTGGCACATACGGCTTTC
Source organism: Neonothopanus nambi (assembly GCA_003987895.1). Classification (NCBI taxonomy): domain Eukaryota; kingdom Fungi; phylum Basidiomycota; class Agaricomycetes; order Agaricales; family Omphalotaceae; genus Neonothopanus; species Neonothopanus nambi. The sequence goes on along the minus strand of RCHF01002301.1, from coordinate 6,103 downwards.
GAGATGGCGGTCCGGTTTGATCACCTTCAGTAAGACAGAATCTGGAGGAAGCCTAGAGAACCGCCTTATCCGCGTATAGTATGTATACGTGAAGAAGGAAATTGAGGTGGTGCGTAAGGAATGGGGATCGACTGCGAACCTGATATCTCCTTTAGAGCATATACATTTCTTCGATATGAGGAGTTTCCGTGTTTGCTCAGGACTAGTAGCAGTAGGAGCAGCTCTTGAGGCCGACTTGAACGGGGGAATCACGAGAGGACAAGCAAAACCATTACGAGTCCGACAAAAGGCTAGCTAAAGATGCTAGCAGGGTCGACTTGGTGCACTGAGAGGACGGCGAATGCCTGTTGAATGCTTGTGTATTCATAGATGATGCCGGCATCATATAGAGAAGAACCAATAGATAGGTCTGACAGACTCTGAGCGATCTGAGCAGTGGCACAAATTCAGCACAAATTCCATGAAAGAAGCCACTCAGGGCCGTCACGAAATTTGGACTCTGAAAGGAAAGAGTAAGGGCCGGGCGTGTGTTTATAATACACATGCAAGTCAACATCGGCACATGTTCGTGAGATTACTGAATGCTTTTCAGCAGTAAATTCCCTGGATACGAGGAATCGCTGGCGAAGAGTGACGGTGCCGGAGGAGCAATAAACAGAGAAGTGGCAGGCTGAGGGCCCTATAAGGCGTTTGAGCTTGAGGGCCGGCGCCGATGAGACCGTCCGTGGAATGTGTGTGCGAATATTCGGTATCAAAATAAATGTTTTGAGGAACTGACGCTCACAGAAATTTAAACCTAATTGCACCGATACGAATCTCGGTTATATCATGAGGAACGCGAAAAAAATTGAAACAAGGGAACCTGGATTCCATAAGGCTAATTGAACTCCATCCACCCAAGTTCTTACAGCCACTGCCTAGTACGGCACCTCCCTTCGAAGGTCGTCCTGGAAGCATAGTTATATCACGTCTTTCTCCCTACGTGCGCTTCTAGGATCCTTCCTCTCTTTCCCTTTCCTTCTCGCTCCTACTTGAATGTCTGGAGTTTCTCCTTCCCGCCGTCTTCAGCTGAAGACGTCAGATTTAACCGACCTTTTCCGCGGATCTTCGTCAAATACTGCCGCCAAAAGTGGTGGTACTTCACCTGTTGCACTGTCTGAAGAGCAGCAGCTGCAGGGTGTTTCACCGTCGAAGAGGAGATCGAGTAGGATACCTTTCATTGGCCGCTCGAGGAAGAAGTCTACACATTCCGAGGTTGTCCCGTTCCCAGTGAGCCCGGTTGAAGCGCAGGAGGGTCGACCGTCCGCAGCGACGTCAAGGTCGAGGTCTTTGTTGGAAGAGCAGTGAGTATCATCTTAAGAGTTCTGCAATTTTTTTTCTTTTTTTTTCTTTCCTTTTTTGAAATTTCATGCTCGTAAACGCAGAGGCGACGTTTCCTTTTCAGTGCTTTATTTCGTCTCACGCGCCTAACTACGCATCACCTTTGCAGGCATGAAGTTATCACCCCTCAACCGCGCGCTTCTACCTCCCAACCATCTTTAGAGACACCTTCCTCATCTGCCCAACCAACTTTTGGCTCGAAGATTGCAGCCCACTTCACGCCTTCTAAAGGGTTAGGACTACATCTACCATCTCGCAAGTCAATTCGAAGACCCGCAGCCAAGAGGTCTAGTGGAGACATCACAGGTTATACGTCTGACACTTTGTCTCCCCCAACATCAGGTCTTTCGCCGCGCACCCCGTCCATTGATTCGACGTCTTCCAGGGGAAGTCGAAGGGACAACCGTAACAATCGGAGCCAGTCTGTTACTCCCAGACCAGACCAGTCTAAATTTTCTCAGGCAGAACCGCAGCTTTTACAACCCACAATTACCGTTTCCCGTCCCACTGCAGATCCATATAACTTGGACGAGTTCGATGATCTCTTCACAAAGCCACGACCTAAGCAGAAGCCTCTGCCCATTACTATCACATCTCAAGATCGTGTCCCCCTAGCCTATCAGGATAGTGACACCTCCTCTGATCGAGATCGAGATCGAGCGAGTCGTCGCCTCTCTTCAGGTTCAAGCAATGCCTCTCAGACGCTGCCGCCTGCGTCGGTCAGTGACGTTCCACCCGAAGATGTAGCGCCTAGCACGGGATCTGATAGTTCTACACCTACACCCAAAGCTGCATCAGCGGCCGTAACAAATCCTGCGGCAGAAGTGGCTGACTCTGATTATGCACCTGCGTCTGTATCATCAAACCGCAATCTGTCATCCGGAAAACAGTCTGTGTTTGCGGCGAAACAACAGTATCATCGAGATAAGCATGTTGCGAGTGAAGTCGAATTAGAGTCCGCGGAGGAATCTGAGGCTGTATCGATGAAATCGTCGAGGTCGATGCCATCTTCATCAAGAGCTAACGTTAATACTAGAATGACATTAGCGGAGAAACGTCGAACGCTCGCGGCGATGCCGTACGGGTCCAAACCCGTGGATACCTCACGGAAATCGTCAGTGTTACAAACCCCATCTTCCAAGCCTCCATCTATTCCACTACCTCCACCGCCTTCACCTAGTTCGCCGTCGCAGTCTCCGAAATTACCAAGTGATGCACGTCCTGGTGGTTCGAGACCCAGAGCACATACCATCTCTCCCAGTCAAACACTACCACCATCATTATCCACCACTCAAACTCTGACTCATCTCCTCCCTAAAATCGAGCCCCTTAACATCGACATCGACAAAGCTTCGCCTGATCAGCTTCGGGAAGCCCTGCGTCAGCGGAATAGGCAATATAATGACCTTGCCAATTCCCTCTCGAGGACCGTAGAAGCCTTCATCGCAGAGAAGACTGCGATGGAAAACAAGCTAGTTCACATGGAGCGTGAGGCCGCGAGAAGGGATAAAGAGATTAAGGGCTTGACATGGCTAGCGATGAACAATAGGAGTCCTGGGGGTGTGAGTCTTGGATCTGGCGCAGTTGTTCAGATGGGATCGAAAGCGGTGAATATAGTAGGGGAGGAGAGAAGCGACGATTCGTCTGCGCGCAGCCTTGCCGCACCTCCTTCGTCTATGAGAATTCCTTTGTACAGACGTCTCCGCGCGGAGGATTCTGGTGCCGAGTCGTATCCTACCTCAACGACTGAATGGGGATCAGGTACCTCTGGTGCGGAGGAATCAATGGGGGAGGGTGATTCGCAAGCGTCAAGGGCGAGGAGAGCTATGAAGAAGCTCAAGCTTGTCGAGAGTGCCAATAGGGCCTCACCTATCACACGCGCACTAACCAGGCAAACAGGCGGTCAAACATCAAGTGGGGAAATACCTTCAGTACCGAGACTAAGTAAACGCTCGTCAGCGTCGTCGGCAATTTCCTCTTCAGGAACGATTGTGTCTTCTTCATCGTCAACGTCAACGTCCTCGCCATCCCAAAGTCCTACCGCTGTGGCTTTTCCAACTTCTCCAGCACTCTCTGCTATCCCTGAGGTTCGGCCTACGGGTACTTCCGCGAGGGATAAAACGGTGTCTATCTCTTCTGGTACTGAGAAGGAAGATCGTACACGAGAACGACGTCCGTCTAGAATATCATTCCATCGTTCATCTCCAAAACCTGCATCTCTTCCGGCTGAGTCATCCATACCATCAATCAAAGCGTCCTCTCGGTTAACACCGTCAGAAGCATATGCGAGAAATCTGAAGAAAGGCCGTCCAGCGTCTATTGCTCAAGTTTTGGATCAGACTACGACTACTGATAGTGCTATTGAGAAATCGTATGGTGGACGGTCGAGAGCGTTGTTGGCTGGGCTTTCTACCCCTTCATCAAACTCGAAATGAACTACTCATTAGGCGATGTTGTATGTACTCCCCTGATACCAGCCACATACCCAGAAATCCGGAACAAGGTATGTATCACTGAGTCTTAATTATATCTTGACTCATGAACTCTTCTAGGCCGTCTATATATGTTCCTTGTCACCGTAGAGAATTCTCTCTACCCAACGTGCTTCAAATCTGTCAACAACCTTATTACTCGGAGGACAATCTACTATCATTCCCATAACCCGTTTCACCACATTCGTTTATTTTCTTCTGCCACCTATTTTAGCCCGCGTCATCCCGAATCATCACTCTCTACCTCTCACACATCATGTTCAGGGTAAACAGATGTTCGACCCTCCGCCTTAACACCGACTATCGTTCATATTCTTTGTCGTTTCATAACTCGTCTCTCGAGTCCTCCCCTGTCCTTCCTCGACCTCAAACTTCGTCAACACCCACCAGGACCTGCGATGTGTTTCATCCATCCATCGGATGCCAACGCGATCCTAGCGTGACCCCTGGGGGTCACCCCTATGTTGCGTCCATCGTCGACATACGTAGCAGCATGCAAAAGATGTCTCGCATACGCACGCGAGACGTTTCTTCGTTCTCTCTATTTCCTTTCAGTGCATTCTCTCCCTACCATTCACCCACTATCTTTTACTCCTGTATACCTGCATGGTCGCATCATTCGTCGCATCGTACGTATCCATTTCTCCCTCCACCCTCCACCCTCCAACGTTGCATCAACCCGCATACTCAGCTGCGTGGACACTTATTTATTCGCACTGTATAATATTTTATCAAGGTTAGTTACACTTTTACGGTACTTAGTTTGAAGCGCGCCACACTACTTAAGTATAGTATTTCGATCTTCTGAATCTTAGCGTCTTTTTTTTTTTTTTTGGATAACATTTACTTACTTGCCAGACTGTATCCTTACATTTTACGTTTTTCCACTGCTGGTTTCGTGGTAGTACTTACTAATCTAGTTGCTTGTGATTGGATGGAATAGAGAATGTTGCGTCTACATACATTCCTTGCTATTGGCGGTCTCAAGGGTAAATCTAATCTGGACAGGGATATGATATTAATAAAGACCAGAACGAAAAGGGCTGGGTAGCTTTGTATGTAAGTAATTTATACTGCGATTACAATAGATGATTATCCCGACCAGCGGGAATGACTACATATTAGTATTACATCCCTCCGGGAAATATTCTTTAACGATGAAGCTCATTCAGTGTCCTCGTCTCAGACACGGTACTCGCCGACTGAACCAACCGCTACATGTACACCAACAGGCAACGTGATCGCACTACTCTGAACCGACATCATCGTCTCGTCCACTTTGACAGGAGACGCGGGATAAGGCTTAGCAGATTTGAACCAGTACACCGGGTATCGGCGCTGTATGTTATCGATGATCAAAGCTACGACAAGCGATAGTGTTGAGGTGAGCAGGATAACGGGGAGGTAGTACCATCCCATCACCCGTATGCCGCCATCTACAGCTGGTAGTAGTGCTGTCGCTGCTGTGTAAAATTGGCCATCAGCATTTCCAGATCGAGGTGATAAATATGACAGGAACCGCCTCCAAGTTCGTGACGGTGATCATTCTATGATTATAGTACTTACCTGCTGGTGGATGTGAGGTAGCTGTTATTTGCATTGCGACGATGGCAGTGGCGCATGACAGTGAAACTGCCAGCCATGAAAGTTGCTCGAACCTCTCTTCTGTAGGAAGAAGAAGAAGAAAGAGTTTAGTGATGCATACACCAACGAACGCGCCAATGAAATGTCTAGATTCAAATCGTCCGGAATGTCAGCTACCGGAACTCCTGCCAGTGGAGATGAAAGATCTCATATACTTACCCTGCCATGAGCGCACGGGGCTGCGCAAAAGGTGCTTCTATGGCGCCAAAGACAAGAAGAGCTGATGCACCCTAAGGAACCAAGCATGATTAAGTTATGTCACAGTCTCAAATATGAACGGAATCAAATGAACACATACATAACTAGGTATGATCTGAGGAGCACCCCGTTTGATGAAATACTGTGCTTGTCCAAATACTGCTTGGATGACAGACAAGTCACAGAATACACCGATGAAGGACCAGAACCATATGAGGTAGTTTGGAAGCTCCGATTCAATTGAATCCCTGTACCCTAGCCAGCGACTGAGCCAGATTGGGAGTCTAGAGAGTCGGGATGGAGCCACGGGCGTGTTTTTAGTATTCAAAGTCTGTTTTGCAGATGGCATAGCGATGTGACCAGGTTCCGACGAGAAAACAAATCTAAAG
>RCHF01002299.1:0-14511 GCA_003987895.1 Neonothopanus nambi | reverse complement strand
CAGACTGTGAGTTGCATAGTATGTATGTCCTTTCCTTTGTTGCTCTGCTAATCTAGCATTCTATTTTCCTCTGTGATTTCTGACCCCTGCAGATTGTGAGTTGCAGTGTGCATGTCTTGTCCTCTGTCTCTATGCTGACCCAGCTTGCTAATTTCCCTCTGTGATTTCTGATCCCTGCAGGGTGTGAGTTGTACTGTGTGCATGTCCTGTCCTCTGTCTCTATGCTGACCCAGCTTGCTATTTCTCTCTGTGATTCCTGATCTCTGCAGCCAGTGAGTTGCACTGTGTGTATGTGCTTTCCTTTGTTTCTCTGCTGATCTAGCATTCTATTCCCCTCTGTGATTTCTGATCCCTGCAGGGTGTGAGTTGTACTGTGTGCATGTCCCTGTCCTCTGTCTCTATGCTGACCCAACTTGCTATTTCCCTCTGTGATTCCCAATCCCTGCAGGGTGTGAGTTGCACTGCATGCATGTCCTGTCCTCTCTCTCTATGCTGACCCAGCTTGCTATTTCCTTCTGTGCTTTCTGATACCTGCAGATTGTAAGTTGCACTATATGCATGTCCTGTCCTGTCTCTATGCTGACCCAGCTCACTATTTCTCTCTGTGCATTCTGATTCCTGCAGATTGTAGGTTGCACTGTGTGCATGTCCTGTGTCTCCATGTTCATCTTTACTCATGAACTTGGTAGTCTGTGCAGACTCTATCATCTACAGAGGATGCTTCTGACTCCAACCACATATCATCTACTGATGATGTAAGTATTATGTACTGGCTTTCCATCACTTCTACTACCCCCTGAAGCCTGTATCAGTATGTAGCTAGCTCTGCAGACATTCCAGAGTCCAACAGCATATCATCTACTGAGAATGTGAGTATTATGACCCATCTTTCCATCACCTCTACTGTCTCCTAATGCTTGCATTAGTATGCAACCATGTCCAAAGACATCTCAGAGTCTGATAGTATATTCTCTACTGAGGATGTAAGTAATATTCCCTATCTTTTGATCAATTCTACTATCTCCTGATTCCTACATCAGCATCTAGCTGGCTTTGAAGAGATTTCAGACTCTGATAGTGTATCATCTGCTGAGGATGTGAGTCTTTTGACCTGTCTTTTGTAAATCATTTAATTCTACTACCTCCTGCTAATGGTCTTTTGCTAGAATATGAATAGATTTGAAACCTTCACAGTTTTGGCTATATCCTCACTGATTGTGCTCTATTTGCCCGCTATGTACATTCTGGGGCCTTAGTGGGTATATATCACTGTGCCATGTTGGCTCTTTGGAATCAGACACTGTTTCTTCTACTAATACTTATCTCTGTGTGTTCTTCATGTTGTCATATTCACTGTATCCAAATACTGGTCTGCTGTGTTCTTGCCTCTATGTACCCCTATCTATGGATATGATGAACATTTCCTTTCTGCCATTCCTTGTCTGATACCAGAGATACCACTGTCAAGAAGTGCTATGGGGAGGTATAAAGGTGAGAAGGTGCTGCTTCAAGTCATGGCTTTTGTAAGCTAGGCTTAGATGGTATTATTGATCAATGACAACTACAGTGAATTTGAGAGCTCAGTTATATATTACACTTAGAGGAATAGGAGGAACCAGAGAGAAGCACCTTGAGGTTGATCTTCAGCTCAGACTCATGATTAAGTCCAACAGGTGTTCCAGTGAAGACTAGTATCAATACTCTAACTGTGGTAAGTCTGCCGGTGACACATTCCCATCACATCCCAGCACCATGACCTCCATGGACTTTTTCCCAAAAGTATACAAGTCATTGAGTACATTCATTTCACTAGACTCTAGATTCTAAACAGTCATTGTAAGAAAAAGAAAAAAGGTAAATTTTCGTTACGTCATATGAATTTACCGCCCAAAACCCTTCTATCTTAGTCATCTGTGCATGGCCGGGCCCAGTAAGCACATCACTAGGTATACTTACCTCCGCCGAATCCTTTCTCCTTCGATGTTTCAAATCCTACTCCATCGTGACATATCTAACGTCGAGCTCATACATGGAGTCTAGAGAGTATCAGCTTTACGGAATGCTCACCGTAGGTAAATTCCCTGATTGCTCGGGCACAAGAAATGCGGCGATATTGAAGTGCCTCTCCAATCTTCATTTTGTTGACAGAGTACATTATGGAGGCGTGATAATACGGACACATGTATAGCGTCGGCAATAGACGGAATAGTTTAAGCAGGTAAGGATAAAGAACATATGAGCAAGAGAAAGTAGAAGTATGACCGTGACGAGTCCTTCAAAATCTGGAGATTCTGAAGTGGAACCAAATCTGAGTGAAAAGGCTTGAGAGACGGACGGATGCATACCTTTCTCCTCCGAACCCAAGACAGCAGTAGTTTTACCCAATCCATTAGGGATTGATATTGACCCAAATCGATACGTTGGCGCATGTATTGATGAGCCGACGTGTCAATACGACTCCGCGTGGCTCAGTCTTCCTCTTGTTCTTCCCTCTATTGTTGTCCTCTATGACGTGCGTGTAGTATTCATAGTCCAGCTCGCCTTGATTGATTACCCACCACTTCTTTTTTACCAGACCAGACGACGTCCAATCTCTCCTCGTCCTCCTCAAGTTCTGTCAAGCGTTCAACGTCAACTCTTCTGGGCTACTACCTCCTTTTCCTCCTTTCCCCTTCTTCTCCCGAGTCTCTGCATGTAAATTCCTTCAACTACGATTTACTGTGCCGCCACTCAGGTACGTGGATGGTCCTCGGATCCATTTATACGGCTTGAAAAATTGAGCTGGATGAGCTTCACGACAGGCCAGGGGAAGGTAAGGCGGTGAATCCATTCCAATTCATTTGATCTTTCATCCAACGAAGCTGGCTAGCCAGAAACGGGGAATTGGGCGAGCACGCGTATTTCAGCCATGGGTGAGTAAGGTCAAAGCTGAGGTGCGTGGGACTGCCGTGGGTGGCCGGGTCAGGTGATGAAATTTGTAATCCACTGATAACTCAGATCAATACTTATCGTTCGTAGCGACTAATGCACGTAGTGCGGAACCCGGCCGTTTCTCAATGGGACCTTGTGCCGGTTATCCTCCTCCTCCTCCTCCTCCTCCTCCTCCTCCTCCGGAGTGATTTCCCGACTCTCTGGTTAATCCATCTTACAACGCCGCTGAACTCTATTCTCAGCGCGAAAAAAAGAGAATTCATAAACTCTCTGACGCCCCACAATTCACAGTTATTCGATGTCAAATCGCTATCGAACGCAGGACCAGCCTACTGGGCTCGATTTTGGGAGTCTTCGAAGCCGGGTTTGGCCCTTAATGGGGCTGTGGTAAACAAGTGTAGGCTGTTCTCATTTTTCTGTTGAAGTCGTAGTCTTCTTACACAATGCTTTCAGCGCACATATACCTTGGTTTCAAAGACTGGAGGCTTTGTGTTTGAATTAGCCAGCAAACCACGCTACTGAAGCTCGTTGTTCCTGTCTGCAGATTTACATAGGTGGTGTCGTTTACTTCCATTTCATCAGACCACCAATTTAACATTGTTACCTTGCCACTCTTTCCAAGACTCATCCAGGTCGACTTGCCCTTGAATTCGCCGTCTAGGAGATGACGCGTTGCTAGTGCCGGACCCGGCCCGCCGAGACGTTCCGACACGATCCGGACGTGCAAAATCTATTCCTTCATCAAACGAAGGAATAGATTTTCGACATCATGTGATTCGCTTTCACATGTGATGTTTTGCTATCGAGGTATGTACATAGTATCCACTGAAGAGCTACACTTACTCATATCTTCTATTGTAGATCATCTTCCGCTCCAAACTAGAACTCTACCGCAAGCTTCGGTTCTTCCTTTGTGACCCCCAGTAAGATCACACCCCGCGTAACAGTTATTGAGCGTCGAGCTGACCCCTTGCTTTGATTCCGATTCCATCGCTCCCTCAACCCCGTCTGTGTCTCTCGAAGACGCCATCCCAACCGCGGAACAAGCTCTTTCCGGCAAGTTCAACAACCACCCTGCTACTGTTGAATTCTTGGCCAAGGACGATGGATCCGCCGTCCTGACCCACGTTATGCAAATCCAGAACGAGGAAGCAGGAACTTGGTATGAGGCGATCGTCGACACTCACACTGGTGAACTTGTTTTGGTCACTGACTTTGTAACCAAGGCTTCGGTGGGTATCAATAAACTTATAAATGATGCATGCTATTGCTCATTGCTTCCTGAAATAGTACCTTGTTCTCCCTGTTCGATAGGAGGTCCTTACTCAGGGTTTCAAAACTGTAACCGACCCTCAGAACTTAGCTTCCTCTCCTGACGGGTGGCACAATACTGGTACAACCAGCACTACGTGAGTTTTTTCGGACATCTCTGCCATAAGTGCTTGGATGCTCATGATCTTTCTTTCATTCTACTACCACTGTTAATCATCGTTCCCTTCGACCTCATGTGGACGGGTGGCTTGGCTAACTCCATGGTGTCAATGTGACCCTACACTGCCCAACGAAGATCTTGAATATGTATAACCTCCTTACGATGAAAAAAACGTTCCCATGTAGCATGCAAACATGGAGTGGATGACTTTCATGGTGTGATGTGACAGAGTAGTAGAACTATGTTTCTTGTGGACCCCTGACATGGGGTGAACTGGTGCTCACATTCAACATGCATTCCGTTGTCTGAATCTAATCAAGGAAACGATCCATGACATCATGTGATCTTATCTATCATGTGATAGCACACTTCGTAAATAATTAAAGATAACCAATCGTTCAACGTTCAACATTCACTTATTATACCCTTTACATCTTTCCTCCCCTACATGAATACCTCAGATAATAATTCATGTATGTCTTGGACTGCACTGCCTTATCTACTTACTTAATGGTATTTCACAGATCCCATGCAATCACTCTTCACAACCACCCCCCCTGCCCTCGATTTCCCCCTTCCTGCTGCACCCCCCCCATCTCTTCAGCCTGTTGGACCACATGCGGCCACTCCTACAAACATTTCATGGCCATCAATACCTTTATTCGTTCCCCAAGACATCCACCCTGAAGATATTCATGATGATGATACCTATCGGGTGATTGAAGAACTGATGAATGAGGAGAAAAAGAGTATGTTGTACATTCTTCAACATCTCCAACACCCCTTCTCAAATCTTTCAGATCAGAAACACCGTTATGGGCTCTCTGTTGACCAAATCGCAACTGTCCCACCCCCCCAACCCAACGATCCACAATTTCTATATCCTCCTGATCTCCTCTCTACAGACATGTCAGTTCTCGATCAGGTCCTTCCCCCAAACCCCACCCTTTCAGAACCTCCTGGTGGATTTACTTTTCCACAAGCCCCCATGTACAACCTACGGCAGGATTCTCGCTATCGGCGTGGATATTGCTATCATGCCACTGTTTCCACCACCTACGAGAATAAGGCTGCTGAAGCTGAACAACTTTATTGTACATGCAATCCCCCAGGTATTGAGCCAATAGGGTATGACCCTGTTAACCATTGCTTCCTCAGAGCACCTGTGGAAGGCATGGTCCAGCTACCTGCCAGTGTCCCATTCAGTGTTGTCTTGGATGGAATTGCCACTCGAGAGATCACTGTTGCCTGCCTTCATACATTGGACACACTCTCTCATTACATGGAGTATAGTCGCATTGCCACCCTTACTTCTTCTCTTTGGAAAGAGACGTTCGGCACAAAGACGACACCACCGATATGGAATCTTGGTTTGAAGCCAAACAAAAGGTCTGCAGTGCCTGTTCCTGGCAAAGCTGATGGTTCTTATTCCTTGGCTGCGACTGTTGGGGAAGGCCAGGGAACTGGCATTGTTCAACCAGTTGCCCAGGTGAATTCTCCTGAAGCATTGATTTGTGTCCATTGTCTACTAGTTTGCTTGCACGAGTTGTACCAGCTCATCCTTCCCCTCTGTATCTCTCGTCAAGAGTGGGAGGTTTGGCAGTTTCAAGCTGAGGACTTGAATGTCATGAGTGCTGGTGGGCTGCTCCCAGCATTTACGAGCTGTCAGATGAATGTATCATCTGCCCGTAGTGGCGGGTCTCTGGCCAAATTCATTGGTGACCTTCAGGGGCAATGGCACGTTGACTCGAAAGATGATCCAAACAGCTGGTCCTTGGTTATAATATTCTTGCGATTACCCCCAGGTAAGTTATTTGTATCTCTTTTTCTTACATTGTTACACTCCTAACATCCATTGATAGGGAGTGATGCAGGAGACTTTTTACATGCTCGCTGTGGCTTATATGCCAGAGTTGAACCTGATCAAGATGGCTATGTTCAGTTTTTCCTGCTCTTTAAGGGCAATGACCTTCATTCAGGAACTGCACCAACTATCGATCCCACAGCCTGGCAGGACTATATCTCCAAACTTGATGAACTGTATCAGCAGGTCAGTGAGGAGAATCGTGTTGTTTATGTGTTGTATCCCAGTCACGCAGCCTTTCATCGTGATGCCGGTATGGCAATGACACGCAGAAATGGCTTTGGGAACGAAGAAGGTGTCGCCTCCCATGTCAAAGAAAAACCCCATTCCTTTGCCAATGACGGTTTCCCTTGCTTGGGTGGATGGGATGTGATGAAAAATTGCCTTGGTCGGGAACGATACATGTACAATTATAATATGGCTCACGATACTGGCACCATACCCAGTCATCAACTCCCTCAATATATCAATCTTCAAAAAGAGCTTGTGCACATCAAGCCACTTCCCTTTGATCCTGAATACCAAGAAGATTATGTTAATAAGATGTGCGGTTACTATCGAAATATCCATGAAAACAATCATCTTTATCTGTTAAGCATGACGAAACCACTCTTCCAGGCTGCACAGGAGAAGGGCCTCACTGCCTTGCAAACGTCACACCAAGCTCCTGCTATCTCAGTAAACAAGACCCAGGTGCCCCAGCCCAAGTCTCAGAAAGCCCTTTGCAAGCGAACTAGAACAGAGGCTGGGTTGGATGAAGAACAGTATGAAATCTCTTTTCTTGTCGATGATCAACATAACAAAACAGTATGTAGCTGTTATAAATTCTGAGCTTTTCACTTGTTTATCCTTTTGTCTCTAGACTGGCCAGCATGAGTATAGAGTGCGATGGACAGGCTTTCCAAGTGAGTACGATGAGTGGAAGAGTGAAGAAGAATTAAGCCAAACGTATGTCCATCTTTATAATTTGTACCAACTGCCATTCACATTTTCTGTCGGTGCTCTTGAGTTGTTGAACCAGTATAAGTCAAAATCTGTATGATCGAAGGAAAACAGTTCTACTGTTTCTGAGACTTCCAAACCCCAATGCTCGTCACGTTTGTTATTAGGATCCCTACCCCCAACCAACTCTCACTCCATAGAGGATGAAGAATCCATCCCAGCTTGTAGTTCTTCACCTGTCCACCCAATTGACACCCATTCCTCCCATTCTCTCACTCCCCAACCAACTTCTCTCAACCATGTTTTTGATCTTGAGTCCAAGCCCTTCAAAGTGCTTCTTCATATTCTCAGTCCTGATACACTTTCTCAAGAGAACGATGATCTCTGCAGCTTCCTGTCTCTTCCAAAACAGCAGCTCACTTCAATTGCTGGCACTGCATCTGAATGCGGTCATCTTTTAATAGCATCTTCACAAACTGAAGCAAGCTATGTTAACTGGACTGAAGATCAAGGTACTTTCCATGGACATGCCCTCATTACACTCATCAGTGACTTACATAAGAGTCTGGAGAGTGCCAAGTCCAGTGATCACTCATTGCTCAAAACTGACATCCTGAAATGTTGCTTCAACCTCACACTCTGTCGTTCCCTGTGCTTCATCTCATTATGGTACACCTGTTGGGGTCCTGCTCTGGCTGAAGCAGCATTCCATGTATATGACACTAAAGGCACTGAACAAGTTTCCTGCATTTGGTCTCCTAGCTTTGCAGCCTTTATTGATGTGATCATGACGTGGTTAGGAATCGTTGCCCACTCCAACCAGGCTCAACAGTGACCACCTCCCTCAAGCTCCCTTCCAATCTATATGGTTTCTGTCATGCACCAGAGACGGAGTGCCTTACTTGGGACACATTTCCTACCATGTTAATGGACTGAAAAGAGACACGATTAAAAAAAGGATGAGAGCTGTTTCTGAATATTCTCTCAACCCATGTCATTGTTCCATCCATGGTCACATGTGACAATTATATCAATTCTGACCGCCGACAAAACAAAAGCTCTGAAGGGGTGAAACAACACTGCATCATTCATGGTGCACTTCTTGATTGCCTGGTTGATTGGCTCGATGACGATGGTATTTTTGTGAGCTTGGGCATTCTAGATGTTATCCGGAGTCCAGCCAGTCTTTTCTCCAAAAAAACCAACAATCTTCATCTCAGAGGGAATCTCCTGAAAAACATACCTATCTTTGAAGACCTAATCTTGTATTTGCGGCAGGAGCATGATGCTGCTGCCATACAGCATTCTGCTGTTACCCTTTCTCATGCAGTTCAACAAGCCATTGGTAAATTGTCGCAGAGGGATCCTGGACCACATAAAGCAGAACATAGTGTTGCCAAGAAGTGTCCAAGCTATTACCGGTTGTTAGAAGGTTCACGTCACATGGAGCCAGATCAGCCTCTATACACATTATGTCCTTGGGAGCAAGGCTTCTGTGCTGACAAGCTTGCTATCATTCTACATGAAGCAGTCCTATATCATAAACACCAGCCTGCTGGGCATCTATATCTCCGCCACATCATTGAAGGACAGAAGCCATTCGTTCCAGGTACCATTGTCACTCGCGATCCTGATCATTATGACCCTGTACGAGCTACCAACCACTTCCAAAGACTTCTAGAGGCAAGTCTTTCCCCGAACCATCTTACCTCCCGTTACGGCCTCTCAAACATTCTTATCTGCATGGGTACTGGACAAGGCAAGATGACTGAAGACTTCATTCATCGCCACCTAGACCATGCTTGGTTCATGTCTGCTACAGACTGTGTCCAGACTTTTGAACGAGCCTGGCAGGCCAATCCCAAAGCTAAGATCGACAACATGCACTGCTGGGGAACCGCATGTGCATGGCTTGCCTTTAAACGTGACTCCCCTTCTAGTTGACCACATTTTGAGTCCCATATTGAGCCCATGTTTGAGGACCATATATGCGACCTGTGGGAGCAGTTTGTTCACAACCAACCACAGACCTACCAGAACGCCCTCAAACTCAGCGAAGATACAAAGGTTTTAGGTTTTGGGTCAGGAATTACCCAAATGCAATTTGCTAACAGCTTAGTGCTTTTAGGCATTTGCAAGATGCTGAGTGTAGTAGCAATGGCTGACATTGTTTACAAACATTCAGGCATGGGTGCCTTTGAGGGCCTCCAGCGGTTAGGCATTGATGTAGGTCCTGGTTGCTGCAGGGAACAGGTGCAGAAGGCATTCCATCTGGTTTACAACTTCCTGGACAGTCAACTTTCTAACAGCGACAAGGATACACTCCACTTTTCATCTATTTTTGTTGAGCATATGCTCTGCAAAGTTAGTCAATGGGAAAAGGCGTTTCGAAAACAGGACGGTGGTGGATTGAATGAGATTGCTATTCATGCTCGAACAGACCCTACTTCATCGTATCCAGTACCTCCTCATATTACCCATACAGACTTGGAATCACTGATTTCAGATGTATAGACTTCAGCATATACAAAATAAATTTATTCAAAGCTCATTACTCTTCGACACATATTGCCAATCCTGAAAATATCCAAAACTGACTGTTTTATAAATGTTCACTGCATATACCATGCAGCATTACCAGCACTATAGACTTCCAGTGATTTCCCTAGCAAGGTATATATCTGTTATGTTCCAAACATCAGCTTTTAATGCCGATCTCCAAACAAAATAAATAGTCACTCACTTTATATGGACGTTCTTTTGGAACATTTATGTCCTGAGAAATCAACTCTGCATTCACGAACATCCTACAACCCCTTGTGATTGCCTTTGCCTCTACATTTTCACTCTCATAGAAAGGATGTGTAGGAAAGTAAGTGACCAGTCCTTCGCTATTCCAATGGTGACACAGGTGAGGGTTTGCAGGAATGATAACATTAGGTCCTGTTGTAATCTATTGCTTGTTAGCATGCTGTCATCCCCTCTACTACTAATTGACGCACCGTTGTTGAAACTGAATCTATCTCCAACATATATAGCTTCTTTCCGATGACAGTGTTATCAAGCCAAGGAAGTGTTAATCCTGATGCAGCACTCAGCTATTGTAGAGAGTCAACACTGATGCACAGGAGTTATCATCTTGATCAATGCACATCAAGTGAGATTGCCCAGCATATAGGTTGAAAAGGGTCATCAGCAGAACCCACATTACGCACAATAGTGGTATCATGCTCTGTCTATGAATAAACACTCAGCAACCTCACAAGCACAAGGATTGAGTATACTCACATATCAATTTCGGCTCATTAAGCTAACCACCTCAACTTCTAAGCGCACTCCTGTCAAGAGGATGTTGGCATGCATTTAGTCGAATTCAGGGAAGATTTTCTAGCTGTTGATCAAATGAGAAGGTTTTAAATGTCATGCAGCTGAAAATTTCACTTTGTTTCATGCTGTGCTCCAAAGAATACCCACACCCAGTTGACTGTGTTTTATCTCCTAACTCTCAGTGATGACTGTAAAAGACATTTGTGCAAAGTAACATAAATATTAATGGAGCTTACATTAAGACTATTAGTTCTGTAAAGTAATACATACATTTTCAAAACCATTCACATACCCAAGAATGAGACCCCCTAAGAAATTTGAAGATGACACCTTTGTATCTTAGCTCTTTACAAACGTCATAATTGATCTTTGCACCCAAGCAGCTTGTAGTATCACTAGGCCATTCTGAGGGAAGAATAACTGTCACAACCACTACACCACCCAACGTGACCTTCATTTCTCTAAAGAGAAGCTTTACCTGGAAGATGTTATTAGCAACATGATAAAAACATTGCAAATAGAATATACCTCCGGCTCACAACCCAAGAACCTATAAATTTTTGATAAGTGCTGAACGATCATGACCTTTGTGGCCACACTCAGAATCCCTGGATGTGGGAGAGGCCAATTCAACCTTGACTCATCGAAAGCTCTGTCCACTTGTTGCTGTATCTTGTCTGAGAGCATACCACTGATATCCATGACTTGTCCTTCATGTGTTATGTATCTGAATAGTATGAGCGTAACTGAATAACAGATAGCGTGAAACATACCTCATTGTGAATACAGGGTATGACCTGAGACCATGAGGGATGGTCGTGTTGAGCCCTGGAGTTGACCAGACTACAAGATCTATACCAGTCCAATTAGGTGTAGGAATGTCTCTTTCTCGTGCTTTGAATTTGAGGACTGAGCCATTCTTGAGTGGGTAATTTAGCAGATACTCAACGTCACAAACAACGATTCCTGAGCTATGGTATTGACGGAAACTCCAATCGAAGGAAATGTCAATCTGGTTCATAGTCAGTATTGAGCATCACAAAATATGAAATACAACATACTTTTGGCATCCCTCGTATGTAGACTAGCATTGGGTAAAGCTTTCCAAGCAGCTGTATACACACATTCCCATCAGGAACGAGGTCAAGAGACTCTGGTGTTGTCTTAGATGTTAAACAAGCTTAGCTTGACCTGTGCCTTCGGCATGGGCAGGGGTTATTACCTGGGTGATCGTGTCAGAGTACATAGAATTGAATATAGTAATAGGATACATTCAGTGATCATGTAGTCTTAAGCAGTACTTCTGGATATACTATGTTTTGTGTTATACACTCTTCTCCCTAAAAAGAGACTATCAGCCATCTGTATTACTTAGAAATTGTAATAAGTATTACCTTCAGGAAATAGAACCTTTATGTGTTGACTTGAGGTACAGTGTGACAGTGCAACATAAAGCTGACCATGTATAAAGACAGGAATATGGAGATCTAAGCCAACATGGTCCACTGTTTGTCCCTGCAATTTGTACATTGACATTGCAAAGCAAAGCCATACTGGAAATTGCTAATGTTTCAAAGTAAAGGGTAAGTCAAGATTAGATGGTGTTAGTAATACAGGGGATAAATGCTGTCTTTCCAACAAAGTTACCTCCCAATATCTGGATCTCTAGTACAGGGCCAGTGACTCTGGTTAAAATTCCTCTGGTACCATTACAGAGCCCCTGAGAAGGATCCAGATTTCTCAAAAGCATAATAGGAGTTCCAATCTTTAGCCTCAATTTTGAACTTAAGTGGGAGGTGAGAGCCTTTTATTGAATTGAGAAATTCTGTGGGATATTGAAAATCACCATCTGCTTCTTCCTCTATAACTGCAGAGTCTGCACTGTGGAATACCATCTCATCTCCAGAAAAAGAGTCTAAACACATATGATTCAGTTCATCTACACTGTCATTCTGGGCAGAGAGTATAGTGCATTTGAAAAACCAATCATCATTATTATGATTGGGATGGACTAAATCTAGCTCTGGATAGATAGCAGTAATCAAAGAAGCTGGAGTATCACCACACTTCATTGAAGGATCTAGCCTGATTTTGTTTTCTGAATCTGTTATTGGTGCAGTTCCATGTCCAACTTTGAGTAGCCATCCTGCATACTCCTGGTCCTCTAGTGTACTGGTCTCTAGCTACTTATTATGTTTTGAATGCAGAACCTGTATTTCTCTCCAAATCCTTGAGTGCTGTATGCATTGGCCTACGATCTGTTCATGGGTTCCCTTAGGGAGTTAGCTGATATTGACAATTATTGAAATTCAGTCTGAAAAGGATCAGCTTTCTGCTCTATGTGCAGATTGAATGGAATTGGTAGTCCATG
Source organism: Neonothopanus nambi (assembly GCA_003987895.1). Classification (NCBI taxonomy): domain Eukaryota; kingdom Fungi; phylum Basidiomycota; class Agaricomycetes; order Agaricales; family Omphalotaceae; genus Neonothopanus; species Neonothopanus nambi. Next base: position 1,644 of record RCHF01002299.1, on the reverse strand, counting down.
CTGATGATGTTGAGGTGTATAGTGCATCTAAGGACTATTCATCTCTCTGGATGATGTCTCACTCATGCTCAGCATTATGCTGGTGCTGAGCTGTTGTTGGTGGTGTTTCCCTATTATGATGAGCCAGGTAAAAGAGAAGCTTAAAAGTAGCCAAGGGTCTTACATATGAAGCAGTTGTAAATTGAAACTTATAAGAAATAAAATGTTAATAATGACAGATGTCATTAGAGTAATCATAAATACATACCTAAGAAGAATGCTAATCTCCTCTCAAATTCTCCTATTTTCCTATATGGGTTTTCTATATTAATGTATGTATATGCATTTCTTGAGAAGTTGGCATTTCAACTATGACAGCAAAATAACAAAACCTACATGAATAATTTGAAGTTGCAGTAGGCAGACAGAAGAGTTGGAGGAAGAAAGGAAAGAAATACACTGGCCATCGATCATAGTTCATCCCTGGTGGCCTCAACATTGCAGAAACTTGAAAGTAGATTGCCTCAATGTGCGGGGAGCTCGAAATATTGACTGTTGCCGGATGCCGGATGCGTTAGAATCTGTTTTAGGTTGTTGTGCCGTTTTGCCGGTCTGAATCAAAACGCTACTATGTTTGGAACTAAGTCCGCTTAGTAAATATTAGCTAATTATTAGTAAGCTTTTGGGCGTGTGAAAGACCGTGCTAATTTATAGTATAGGACAAGCTTAGCTTGACCCGTGCCAAAGGCACGGGCGGGGGTTATTATCTGGGTGATTGTGTCATAGAATTGAATACAGTAACATCAGGGATTTTGTGAGAATCTTCTATTTGACTGTAACATTAGATAAGCAACGGCGGCATCTGGTAAGTGCTGGTATACCCTTATAAGGCCTCTCATCAGCACTTTGCCAGGTCTGCCACCCCTTATCTAATATTACCAGGGGCAAAAAAATTTCCTGACGAATAGGATAGTGATCATGTAGTCTTAAGCAGTACTTCTAGATATACTATGTCTTGTGTTATACACTCTTCTTCTCCCTAAAAAGACTTAAGAGACTATCAGCTGTCTGTATTACTGTATGAAACTGACCGAATGTTCAGTAACGCATAACACAGGGTGATGAACTTGTAAAGTTTTCATGTCTGTAACACATAATGGTGGCACCTGAACTTCGAACTTTGAGGTTCCATAGCGCAACTGTTAGGTTACTTAGTGGCTCAGTAGTGGTTCAGTGGCCAGATGGTGGTCACAGTGTTGAACTGCTGAACTGAACAATGCAACTGTAATGCATAACTCGGGGCACTGAACATGTGACCTACAGAAATGGTTGCATAACACAGGAAATAGCTGAACATTCAGTCAGTTTCATACAGTACTTAGAAATTGTAATAAGTATTACCTTCAGGAAGTAGAACCTTTATGTGTTGACTTGAGGTACAGTGTGACAGTGCAACATAAAGCTGACCATGTGTAAAGACAGGAATATGGAGATCTAAGCCAACATGGTCCACTGATTGTCCCTGCAATTCGTTGATTGACATTGCAAAGCAAAGCCATACTGGAAATTGCTGATGTTTCAAAGTAAAGGGTAAGTCAAGATTAGATGGTGTTGGTGATACAGGGAATAGATGCTGTCTTTCCTTGAACAAAGTCACCTCCCAAT
>RCHF01002291.1:0-10597 GCA_003987895.1 Neonothopanus nambi | reverse complement strand
CAATGGGGTTTCGAAATATAGAAAATGCGAAGAACGTAAGCGATTCTGCAGTCGCCCGTCTCGCCCTACTAATTCCATGGCTAAAAGTCGAACCGCAGACCTCGTTTCCAGAGATTTTTCGTTGCCATCATTCTGTTTCTGACCCAAACGCCGCTGTTGTTGGTGATCCTGTTCACGGAGATTCGTGATGACGATAGGCTGCAGACTACAGAGACTCTCATCCTTCTCTGTCTGCACGTCATACTCTTCTTGATCTCACTCCCGTTTTTCAAATCCTCGTTCTCCTCCTTAATAATTTCAGAGCTCTTCACTGTTTTCGATATAATCTGGACTACCATACAAATTTCGCAGCCATCCAATACTTACGCGCTTTCAGCGACACGACTAGGCATTTCATTGTTCTTTGGTGCCTACGTTTTCTGGATCTGCGAGGTTTGACATGAAATCCTGTTTTGTCAAATTTTTTTGTAGCTTACGATTTTCAAAGGCCAGAGGAAAAGAGCCTCGACTGTCTTTGCTCTCAACGCTGCAGTGTCACGCACAGCCTATATTGGTACTTGCCACTTTTCCCTGGCTCGCCCTGTGCTTCCTCTGGGGTAGGCACGCAGGGTTTCAACCTGTCGTGGTTTGCACGTCTTCTGTCAGTATATCCTTTCAGTCCTCTTCGAATGTGCTGCTAATACTGTATTCACGAGTAGTTAATTATTCCATGGGTCCGAATGGTATGGAAACCAAATCATATCGATCATGCACCCTTCAAAGTTAATTCGATTATTAGGGATATAGGTCTAAACAGAAGGCGCCTGTGGATTTCTTCCTTTTTGTCACCCTGACGCTGACGCTGCTCGTCTTTTGGGCGGCTCAATTCAGTCATTCTACTTTTCTGCATTCCTTCATAAAGTGGCCATTTCTGGCTTCCACTTGGGCCATGGCTATGCTATTTACATCGCTGGCCCTCATTCTGTGCATCCTTCAACGATATAGACAGCCTCCGAAGAGTGAACAGAGTAGCAGGGATGATGAAGAAGTAGGTAGGTAATTTTCCGTTAGTTGTTTGTGTATTGTCCTGAACATGCACATAATCCAGCTTCTGACAAAGCATTAGAACGACAACTAGGCTCTGAAGCTCGGCAGTTAGATCCCGCTTCAAGTCCTGACGTCGAGACAGACCCAGACTCAACCGAAATGCCCTCCACTAGAACTTCACCTGGAGAGCATTCACGACAGTCAAGCACTGACTCTGACTCTTCCACTCATAGCACCTCGTTGTTGATGGGTGGAAATCGTGAATCCTTGGCTAGTTCCACCGGAAACACATCCTTAGATATTGTCACGACATCTTTGCCTGTTTTCGACTCGAGTATCGCAATGAGCGATTCCAACTCATCCACGCGGCCGACCGGTAACAACTCTGCTATCGCTCAAAGGGGTCAAACTTCTTCCTCTTCTCAGGTTCCTGCTGCTAGTGATATCACTCCACCGAGTGCACTGGCAGATGATCCTACTTCTCATCGTGATACACTCGGTAGTGAGTCCTCGTATAGCACATGTCCGCCGAGTTACCGCTCTTCGACAGCTATCGCTCGACCTCCCTTGCCGCCGATCCCTGCCCTTGCAGGTCCCAGCTCTCAAAGCGCCAGTCTAACGAGGCAGACGACTTCCTCGAGTGTTAGAACATATGAAACTCTTCCAAGCTATCATCTATCTTTCGTTTACAGTACAACCCGTGTTTGAATTCAAAGGCTGCTGATAGTTGCCACTCCTTTTTCTGTTGTCTGTTCTAACCCTGTTCGTAAACTCACGAGTTTCCAACACATCCTCAATCTACTGATGATTATCAAGGACACCGGATTACTGTGATTATCGTCTTTGAAGTTTTAAGTCTCCCGCTTGTGATGTTGTTATCTGCTGACTGAATCAGTTTCTAGCATCACGATGATGATGAACTGGGTGTATACATGGTTCCTCAAGACTAGAATGACTCGGAAATCAACCAGTCGTGCGAAGCTCAAATCAAAAAGATCCTTGTACCGCTTTTGAATTGCACTATATCAGCAATATCAGAGTGACCCGTCTTTGAAGACGGATTGACGCCCGATGATCATGTACAGTGTTCGGTCATCGCGGTCAATGATCGAGTTCTATAAGACTCAGAGAGGAAGGCATTGAGATAGTTCAGTGGTGTCTTGCTATCTATTTCCTTTTCTTCATGCGAAAGAGGTCTTAGTCTGCGACTTCGAACGGCCTGGAGTAATACACACCCTTCGCACTCTTCCAACGTTTCCTAACAGGTTCAATGGCACTTCAACTGACAGTGCTGGAGGTAAGTCATATTCCCGCTTGTAATCTCATTTTGATCGACTCCATTGACAATGAATATGTAGCGCAGACTTCGTCTTTTCTATGCCCTTACTTCTACCATTCATTCATTTACCCAAATCGTGTTGCAATTGTATACCTGCTTCCATTATGACGATAATGGTGATACACTAAGGCAGACCACCGAGGCAGTGCTACTCTGTGTTCTGTACATCATACTCTTCCTGGTTTCTATGATTCCTTTTGCCAGGTTTCCATCGTTCTCCCGGTGCGCGACCGCTTCAATGTCACTCGCGACTTGGAGTATAGTTTGGACAGTCGAACAAGTCGCTGATATGGTCGAAGGTTCCGGCACAATTTTCGCAGGACAGCTAACCGTCTCTTCCTTGTTCGTTTGTGTTCTCGTTTTCTTTATTTGGAAGGTTCGAGTTGAAATCCTGTCTTTTTGACTTTCATTGAAACCGAACGAACTTCAAGGTCAGGGGTTTCCTGGCGCAGAAGAATTATCCGCAAGATATAATGATTCTTTCAATCCTCATGTGGTTTGCCCTATGCTTTCTTTGGGGTAGGCAAACAGGACTTCAACCTGTCATAGTTTGCACGCTGTCCGTTAGTACCTCCTTTTAGTTGTCTTCTCACTGTATTACTAACGCTGCACTCATGAGTAGCTGATTGTTCCTTGGGCAAGAATGGTATGTCAACCGAATCATGTCATTCTGTTTTGCCTTTGATTTTATTGTGCAGGGACATATAACTGACCAGAAGATACAAGTGGATTTCTTACTTTTCATCGCCCTGACGCTGGTGTTGCTCGTTTTCTGGGCCGCTCAGTTCAATGGACCAACTTTCCGGCATGCGTTCATGACATGGGCGTTCTTCAGTTCTACTTTGGTCACGGCTATGCTATCTACATCGGGGGTTCTCATTATATGTCTCATTCGACGGTACAGGCAACCACAGAGTAGTCTGGGAGACATCAAAGCAGGCAGTGAATTTGTATACTCAGGTTGTCTTTGTATTGTTCTAACAATCCACTACCCCAGATTCCGGTAAGGTGTCGTCGCCTTTGAAACGACGAGCGTCGGAAAATGAGGCCTCTGAAGTTCAGCGGTCACGGTCGGGTCCTGTTCCAGCCTTGGCCGATGCAGTCTCCGAGACGTCCATCGCTGGAGCTTCACAAGAACAAGTGCAATTCCGACGATCCAGTGTAAGCTCATACAATCCCACTCAGCGCCATGGCGCTTCGTCGTCGCTCGGTGGAAACCGCGAATCCCGGGCACCATCTCAGCTCTCCGGTTTTACGGACAACCCTTTCTCAGATCCCGTCACATCACCTCTACCTGCTTTCGACTCCAATATCACGACCAACACTTTCATGCGGCAAATGGGTAACGATCTTGCTAGTGCTCAGAGGAGCCTGAATCGGAACCTCGCCTCTTTTCAGGCTTCAGATGCCAACGACATTGCCCCACCAGGTGCAATGGCTGATACTGCTTCTCATCGCGATACGCTCGGCAGTGACTCCACGTATAGCACATGTCCGCCGAGTTATCGCTCTTCAACAGCAATTACTCGACTTCCATTGCCGCCTATCCCTGTCCATGCAGGCTCTGAGACTCAGAGTGTCGGTCTTACAAGGCAGGCGACCTCGTCAAGTGCTAGGACATACGAGACACTTCCAAGCTATCATTAATATTCCGCTAGGAACGTGGGTGCCTTGCACAGACTGCATTAAGCAGAATAGGGACTTCTTTGAGGACTATATACATCCGCTTAACGGCCAGATGTAACTGAGATATACGCAGGAGTTAAGTGTCGCGCGGTTTGTGGACCGTCCTCGATTTTTGCAATGTTTCATGTTATTGACGCGTCTGGAGACTCGTGACTTCCTCACGTGACGAAGAATTGTAATTTACTTTAAGCGCTACTACAAAAGCGCCCAAGAATTGAAATGCATCACCATCTGGTCACCATGTTCCGCTGTTCTGTAACCTTTGCTGTCTTCTACATACATTTAACAAAATAGAAGATAGATGAAATTGATCGATTCCACCAATAAATTAAAACAATGCACATAGCGCTCTAGTAATTGTGGCGACCAATCAGCTTTTCCAGAATTACTGTGCGTTCTAGCTCAGGTTGCGCTGACAGCGACCACGTATGTACATCTTCGCCCTCATTAATCAAACTGACAAGTCGGCAACGGCAATGGTCCTTCAGCCCTGGTCATCTACAGGCGAGGGATTCAATATTCCATCATAGACAACCAAGATTTAAATGGAACTTGGTGAGTGGTTTTCCATTTGCCTGACTGTACCACGAAGGACCGAAGATGTCGGTTCACAAATCTGGCTGTTGCGAAGGACTGAAGTGCACCAATACAGAATACAACCATTGCCAGTGGTATGAATCTGATTGATTTGATTTGGTGCCATAGCCCAAAGAATGCTACTTGGACGAGAAGAACAGAAAACGCTGTTGACTGGGTTGCAGCCTGGATACGCCTTACCACCAACATCCCTTTTGCTCCTTGCACGGACGAGGTTCGAGTCTAAGACTCACAGCCCACAGCCTGGGCGGGTTACACACTCTTTTACATTATTTAACCTTTTCTTCTGGGTGACAGGTTCGCACTTAAGCTGTCGAAGCCATGGCATTTGGGAAGTGGATAGAAGGTGTAAGGAGGACATCAGTAAAATTACATGAAAGTCTGACACGTCTAACTCAGACCGGACAGACACTACAGACTCTAAGACACATGTCTCTCCCCAGAAAGGTACACTCCGCAGGACAGACGCGGGCCGCTCTAAGGGAAGACCTCTCAGACATGCTGTCAGACGCGTCAAAGACGTCTAAAATGTCTGAGGCTCGTCTAAGGCCTTCTGAGAGATGTGTCTGAGAGTCTGACAGGGCAACACATTGCCAGCATTGCAGCGCTACTAGTACTGTACTTCTTTGTGAACCTCGGAACGAACAGTAAATGAATGAAAACAACATGTATTCATATAAGTAATACAACACCTAAACAGTAACTATGGATAGTTGTACAAAATCTACCTTGAGCTGGGTCCTCCCGTCATAGAAAAAAATGCCAGTTGGAAACCACATGACCTAAGTAAAGTATTAGCAATGGAAGAAGGTAAATGGAAGAGGTCAACGCACTTATAAATTGATTACACTTCGAGCAGGATACTGGCAGACTTCTCAACAAGCCTCGATATAACGCATCTGGTCAATGCATTGACACCAGGATAAACAAGGGAGGTGAAATAGCTTGAAGGGATTGAGATTGATGATATTGAGACCTTGAAAGTAACAACGTTGAGGTTGATGCAATTAAGGTTAACGATATTGAGTATCGAGTAGGGAATTAGGTGTCTTGAGGCTTGATAGGCATTGAGGAAAGAATTGACAACCTTGAAATTTGAGGATTTGAGAAAAGGAGTGTTGTTGAGCATTGAAAAAACCTTGAGCACCTGAGTGAATGTTCAAGACGTTGACGTTGAGGTGCGAGGCGAGATGGTGAAGAACTAAGCAAGCTTGAAGATGTTGTTGATGCGTGACCGTGGTGACGTATCAAGAACTGTACAGTTGAATGAGCGGAGTTTAAAAATTAAAGTTCTCATACTCGGCAGCCGATTACACGTACTGGAAAGCAGTTCTGAGTTCAGACACCTCTACCAGCTCTCATTGAAAATATATATCACTGCTTCTTGTGTATGACTCTCTATCAATATTTAGTATTTAGTATACATAGGTTCAGCTACTCACAGACTTTTCACCTACAGATGCCTCAGATCTTAGATACATCAGACCCTTCACTCCCAGACTTAAGACACCTCAGACCAGCCACCGTCAGATAAAAGACTTCTCAGACACTTTCTCTCAGACACAATCACTCACAGACATGGTCTCTCAGACTTAAGATGCGTCAGATATTTGTGTAGTTTTACTGATGGAGACTGGTTAGGTTGAAACAGGACGTAAGTTAACCTATTCTGTCTTACATTCAGACATGAGAATGAAGCTCATCTGGTTATTTTCCCGAGAAAAGCCACAGCGCAGGCTTCGTTTGTTATTCTTGATCACCGTCACCATCCAATGTCTTGTTCAGATATCTCTGTTGGCGGTGACTCGAAGCATCAATAATTCTCTCAGTGCCGATACCTTAGGATTTGAGAACGTCTTCAGTAGAGCTGCAGAGTCGATTTCATGCTTGAGCGCCGGGGAATTCGCTCATATCTTGAGAGTACCGTCAACAACGTAAGCTACCCGTCACTCCTCAATTCTTTCATTTCACAAAGAGTTAGATTTACTCGGACTACCGACGAGATCTCCATTCTTTTCTCTCTCCAGCTCGTGATAATCATATTTTCAGCTTCCAGACGCTCATTCTTGTACCTGACTGCTTTGTGGTTCTTGGTCGCTTTCGACATAGTATGGGCCGTTTCCCAAGTCACTCGCTCAGTTATTCTCCGCGGCCAGCTCACCAAATCGGCGGAGAGTGGATGCTCGACTGGTTCTCTAATTTCCGTTCTCACTCGACAGATAGCCATTCAAAGCGTGCGATTGGCTATCTTACCGATCTTCTTTGGCGTCCTTACCTTCTTTAGTAGAAGGGTTCGTAGCAATAGAATTTGTTTTTTCTCCCGCTCGTTTGCAGCTCATTAGCTCACCAATATCCCAGGTGGAAAAGAACACTCCTCGTCTGCACTGGCTCTCAGTATCGGGAAATAGCGCAGAATGTATGCTGTGCATCGCCGCGTTCCCTTGGGTTTCCCTTTGCTTCCTTTGGAACACTCAAGTAGGTCTTAAACCTGTTGTAGTGTTCACTCTTTCCGTGAGTTCTTGCTTCCCATACATCTACCTTGTCTGCCTAATATTCGTTCGTAACTAGTTACTCGTCCCCTGGATCCGAATGGTACGACAATCCGTCTGCATTGATCTGTCGCATTTTGACACGAACTTTATGCTCAGGTACATTTCGCCAAGTCCACACGAATGGACTTCTTCCTTTTCATGGCTTTGACTTCGATAGTGGTTGCATTCTGGGGCGCACAATTTGCTGGGGCCGAATTCCTACACACCTTCAAACAGTGGCCTTTTTTCACCTCGAGTTGGCTCATATCTGAATTGATGACATTCGTGGCTTTCGTCTGCTGCATTGTTAGACGCAGACAGCTTTCAAGCAAAGGACGGAACAGAGTAGAAGCATCAGGTACGAGGGATTTCACTTGAGTTCCTCGTCTATCTCTGACTATTCTCTCTGAAGCTCCTGACAAAGCTTTGCCGTCTCTGCAACAACTCCCGGAAGGAGGCGCTCTCGAAAGTCAACAATTGGATCCTCCAGCTTCCGTCCCGTCAAATGTGGCCTCAGACACACCGTTCACTGAGCACCCGACCGATCAAACTGAACCTACTTCGCGGCGTAGCGTGCACGAGTCGGTCCGCCAAAGTTCAATCTATGAAGCTGCGTCACTGCCCAGCAGCCTGAGTGACAATGAATCCAGCCCGTCGCAACGGTCTGGGCGTGAAAATCCATTCATAGACCCTATTACATCTCCACTCCCTCCATTCGATTCTAGTATCACGGTGACTGGTTCAAACTTATCCAACAGCGCATATTCAGCTCCAGCTCAAAGGCAGATTATCCCTTCGCGGCCTACCATTGTTAATGATGCCACTAGCATCAACGAGACTATTCCTCCGGCTCCGGCGACTAATGTTGCTACCGGTGGGGACATACTCAGCAGGAATTCTTCTCTTACTTCCAGCCCTCCAAGTTATTCTTCTCCGGTATCAATCGTCAGGCCTCCCTTGCCACCTATCCCGGCTCCTACGGATGGGGATCTGACTTTGGCGCGACAGATGACTTCTTCGAGTACTCGAACATACGAAACGCTTCCAAGCTATCGGTTTTCAGTCCCATACACGACTTCTAGTTGAGCCCTTCCGCTGGGGTCTTATTTATTGGCGAGTCTTGTTAGTGAGGCCGTCCCCTGTAATCTAGTCTAGTACCTGAACCTTACGAAGTGCTCCTAAACTTATGTATGGCTCAAAACACAGTTAGAAAATTGTACAATGCAATGCTATATTTGACGATGCTAGGTGATTATGTGCTACAGTGGAACCTATGAATAGTACAAGTGGATTGTTGAAATCCCAAAAACTGCTACGATAATTTTTTCCCTCACCATCCCAACAATATACGCACAAGCCAACCCCCGCGACGTGCCCAGAAATGGTCGGATCCTAGAAACAAAACAAGTATTGAAGGAGAACCCGATTCTCTCGCAATCTACACATCCAAGGGAAGGCAACAACTAGCTTGAAACTCAGCGTGCCCTTTGGAAGAATCCACCCACACATATGCGTCAACGTAAGTAAGGAGAAGATTAAATATTCTCGCGAAAAGCTCTCCAACCATAAGTTAACGAGTCTGCGGGCGCTGTTGAAGCGCAGAGTTCAAACTATTTAGGCGTAGGTCTCCCGAGCCCAGCGCGCAGCTTGGACAAGGTTGACGAGAGACGCCTCGGTCTCTTTCCAGCCACGAGTCTTCAAACCACAGTCAGGGTTGACGAAGAGAAGGGACTGGTCGAGAATGGCAAGCATGGACTTGAGACGTCCCTGGATCTCAGCATCTCCAGGAACACGAGGAGAGTGAACGTCGTAGACACCAGGACCAATGCTGTTAGAATATCCGTAGTGCTTGAAGGTGTTGAGGAGCTTCATGTCACTCTTAGAAGCTTCAATTGAGATGACGTCGGCATCGAGGCGCTGGATCTGGGGGAAGATGTCGTCGAAGTCGGAGTAGCAGAAGTGAGAGTGAGTCTGAGTCTCATCCCTAACTCCAGCAGTGGAGAGCTTGAAGGTGTTACCAGCCCATTTGAGGTAGGCATCCCAGTCAGCGCGACGGAGAGGAAGCTATAGAAACAATGGGTCAGCAAATAGGGCATGCGGAACGCGTCAATCTGACTTACACCCTCACGAAGAGCAGGCTCATCGACTTGGATAGCTTTGATACCAGCAGCCTCGAGGTCGCAAACTTCATCACGAAGAGCAAGAGCTAGCTGTTGCGCCTGAAGCTCACGAGAAATGTCGACACGGGGGAAGGACCAGTTGAGGATGGTAACAGGTCCGGTCAACATACCCTTCATGGGCTTGCTGGTGATGCTCTGAGCATACTGACTCCAGCGGACAGTCATTGGGCCCTTTCGGCTGACGTCAGAGACGACAATGGGAGGGCGGACGTAACTGATAAACATGTTAGAATGAAGGCGTAGGTGCAGCAAAAACACGAATACTCACCGAGAACCGTAACTCTGCACCCAACCATTCTGAGTGAAGACGAAACCAGAGAGGCGCTCTCCGAAGTATTGAACCATGTCATTACGCTCGGGCTCTCCGTGGACCAAGAGATCGAGACCGATCTTCTCCTGGAAGCGGACAGCTGATTCAATCTCCTTCTTGATGAACTCATCGTACTCCTGCTCAGTGATCTCGCCCTTGCCAAGCTTGGCACGTGCCTGACGGATTTCCTTGGTTTGCTGATGGAGTTGAAAGAACAGTCAGAAAATCTTCACCACTAGTCCAAAGAAATGACAAACGTACAGGGAAGGAACCAATGGTAGTGGTAGGGAACTTAGGAAGGTTGAGGGACTTCTGAGCCTCGCGACGGACAGAGAAGGGGTTCTTGCGCTCGTACTGCTCAGGGCGGATGGAGGCAACACGTTTACGAACAGTGTCGTCGGAGTTGCTCTCAAACTCACGACGCTTGGCGATAGAGACACGGTTGGCCTCCAAAGCAGAGGCTACCTTAGCGTCCTGGGAGCCAGAGGCGGCGGCGGCGATGACAGCCACCTCAGACGCTTTCTCAAGGGCGAACGAGAACCAGTCTTTCTGTTCAGCAGTAAGCTGCTTTTCGGAATCAAGGGTGACAGGGATGTGAAGAAGCGTGCTTGCGGTGGCAACGATCACGCGGTCCTGGCCAAGGGCAGAGACAGCCTTCTCAGCGAGCTTAAGAGCAGCGGCAAAGTCGGTCTTCCAGATGCTGCGACCAGAAACGACACCAAGCGACAAGACGATAGAGGTCGAGCTGACAGCGCTGATAGTCTTCTCTAATTGCTCGGGAGCACGATCGAGGTCAATGTGAAGACCAGCAATAGGGAGTTTCGCGAGGAAGTTCACGTTGGACTCCAGACGTCCGTAGAAAGTGGTAAGCACGATCTTGGGGGCAACAGACACAAGCTCGGGGTAGGCAGATGCGTACTGTGCCTCG
>RCHF01002290.1:0-24212 GCA_003987895.1 Neonothopanus nambi | reverse complement strand
ATCATGGAGGATAAACATACGCACCTTTTCTCTGGCGACGATAGGCTGTCCGCCTGGAGTCGTTGCGTCGACATCCATCTTCGAGTTTGCTTCGAATGCAAGCTCAAGCTCAAGCTCAAGGCTCACAGTTGTCACGTCGGCTGTGAAGTCCTGTGACAGGATGTGACTACTTTGTGACCTTTTGTGACTCTTTGTAGCCGGACCGCCCTGGACCGCCAAATGGCAAAATCGCCAAAATGTGACCCTCCTCTTCTTCAACTCCCTAGGCTTAGCTTTCCGATTCGGAACCGTCATCCCGCAGAAAAGAATACCTCGGAAGTCCAGCACCCGGGGCTAGTCAAGCCTTCCCATGTGTACGAGATGCCCTTTAGAAGAGGATACCTTAAGGAGGTCTGATAGCTCTATAGCACTGTATTAATTCCTCAGTATCGTCTCTCGGATATCACTATTCAAAGAAGGGAAGGCTATGTTGATGAACAGGGCTCTACATAGCATGTATATTGGTGGTACGTTAATTCACACGAAAATGGTAATACTTATGGATAATGGAAAATCCCACTCAGTGATAGCGGTCTCTTCGTGCGCATCGGTCGTATTTCTGCCTTCGCCGTTTGCTGCAGATTCCTCTCGTATCACGATTTGATCTTGAACCAGTTGAACCTCCCCCTCCGAATTAGTGCTCTATTCATACCAGCGCTGAGGGTGAATGTACGCTATCTAGACCTCTTTCGAAGGCGCTCGTGGCTATACTTAAAAATGAATTGCAATTGCAGCCCACACTGACTCTCAATGTATCATTGTCAAGGGGCCATTTTGGGTTGTTTAAAACTACTGCTCACATACCGGAGCTTTCGAGCTTTCGAGCTACTGTATTGGACCGCCTAGCATCAATCGTTGTTTCGACATCAGTATTCAAAGAAGGGAGGTGTTGATGAACAGTGCTCTATATAGCACATATATTGGTGGTCCGTTGATTCACATAAACCAACGAAAATGGTAATACTTATGGAAAACCCACTACAGCGGTGCCCTCGTATGCGTTGACTGTGTTATTTTCAACTCTGCTCCCACCGTTTGCTGCGGACTTATTTCGTATCATTACTTTCTCTGAAACCGGATGAGCTTTGCCTCCGAATCAGCGCTCTGTTCATGCCAACGTCGAAGGTACATGCATAGTTCTATTCTGGTCGAGTTTCACAGCTTCCCGGGGCCCCGATATATCTGGAAGCTGACGATGCATACGGCAGTATACTAGCGTAAACTGTTGACTGCTTAAAAAAGCAGGGGGTCATGACCCTACTTGGAGGAAGAGTCTATTACCGGCATGGGACCAAGAACTGATACGGGGTGCATAGCTTGGCATCCGAATAGAATCATCGACCATCCCTGTGTTGATGCCATCCAGATACCTAGGGAGCTATCGATATTTGGTTAATGTTTGGGGCCTCGGGCCTCAGTGTTACTGTTTTGCTTGATGCTGCTATATAACGCGATCTTGCGCAAAACAACGGTGAGAAATTCCACATTCAGTGCCACCATCAGCTTGGCCCAACAATGGCTGGAAGTCTAGTTGCTCATGATGTTGCCGGAGATACGGCGGCCATTATCGGACTTGCTTTGGAATGGGGTCTATACGGTATGTCAAAGCTGCTCTTTAAAGTCTGTTAAATTCATCCGAGGCATTTCACATAGGCTTTTCTGTAGTCATGTTCGGGGCTACTATACGCACCCTCTTTGCCAATGCCGCACTTAATGATACTAGGGTCAATCGAACATTGGTCGGGATTGCACTCATATTCTTCTTACTGAGCTCGTGTGTACATATTTTCAAGATAAGTTACTTTCAAGATTGCTGATTGCTAAGGATATTCTGCTCAGCATGCAATCACTGATATCATGAGGGCTAATGAAGGTCTTGTCAATAAGCGAGATACGTTTCCTGGAGGCCCAAGCGCATTTTTCACAGATGTCAGTGTCCATTCATGGTCCATTAAGAATGGTTTCTATCTTACAGAAACCATAGTGGCGGATGCTGTAGTGGTAATTACAAGTACTTCATATCATTTCAATGTCATAAAATTAACTCCCTCACAGATATATCAGTGTTACGGGGTGTGGAAATCGGTAAAAATCATACTTCTCCCATTAGTGCTCTGGATCTCCGTAGTCGGTGAGTTTCTCTTGAGAGCAGATATACATATTGACCACTGACAGTAATCCCTTAGTTTCTGGAGCTGGAACACTGCATTCTTTCTCTGAAGGAGGAAATACCACGGTGTTCACTGGATCACATGCGAAATGGATTAACACATACTTTGGAGCGACTTTGGTAACAAACCTTGTTAGTACAGGTGTGGCTTCATGTCCAGTGCTCAAGATAGGATAACAGGTTGCTGATAGTATGCTTTCAGGACTGTTGGCATATCTGTTGGCATATCATATATGGACTGTCAACAAGGCATCCGCTCAATATCGTGTATTTAACTGAGGACTTCCCTTTTCCTCTGTCCTCAGAGTTGTCATTGATTCCGGTGTCCTATACTCTGTTGCACTAATTGCAACACTTATCGCCTACGTTCTCAAGTCAAATATGCAATACATCTTCCTGGACAATGTAAGTATAATTCACTCACTTTCTTAAAAATCCTCTGACTCTCTCTTACAATAATGTTGATAGCTGATGCCCATTATGCCAATTGCATTCTATATGATTATTATCTGTCTTAGTCACGCAAAGAGAAGGAATTTGGAGCGTCAGAAATCAACGCTATGGACGGGCCGTTCTGAAGGACCTTTATCTGACATATCTCACGGGGGAAACACAGCCTATCCTCCAAGGCCAATGCAGATTCACGTATCACAGTTCTCTGAATCTGTGAAAGATCCGGACAGGAGGAGCTTGACTGGAGATCATAAGCCAGGTTCGATTATGCCGCTGGAAAGATTCAATTCCGAGTCTAATAGAGCTACCGAAATACAAGCTCCCGTATGAAACTTGAGTAAATGTACAGTAGTGTATAGTACGTATCACTCGTCTAGCCAACTTTCATGTGCCAGTTACTAAGTATACGTCCCGCGAGTAGATGAGTAGATGAAAGCCGTGAGCGTTCAGAACGTTCAAGTTTACCCATGATAGGTTCGGCAGACTGCCACGGTGTGCTCAAACCAAGACTTCGACTCATTCAAATCGGTCTTTGGCATCATAACCTGAAGCTGTTCCTTTCCATCAGTTCTCGCAATTCAATAGCGGCTGAGGTGTTTCGAACCTCACGACGGCCCGCAGATCGCGATACATAAACTGTCCTAGCATCCCACCATTGTTTCATAGAAGCCTCTCAGGCAGGCCATTTACAACTCCGACGCAGCACTCCATGTCTCTGTCCAAGATCCCATATCTGGTTTTGGGTGTAATATGCACTCGCATTGCATGGACTCCTCCAAACCCTCCTGTAGCGAAGAGTGAGATTTCGGTTAAGGAGATGTTCTTCGGCAGTCGTGCTTCGCAAATTCAGTCAGTGAGTATATTAGCCAACTCGTCTGTGAATCAAGCTATTGACCTCTGCTTACATTGTCAGATAGTGCCGCTCAGTCTGCTCATGACTGAGGCATTGGTGATCGGTGCTAAATCCTTGAGTTCGAAGCCGAGCCTGTCACTTCCAGCGGTCCTCTCCATTCTCATGCCTAACGGAAATGTTGATGACCTTCAACAAAGCATGCCATTTTATGTCGGAATGGTCACTCTTTCTCTTGGGGCCTACTTTCGGTGGTCCTGCTACAGAATTTTGGGGAAGTTCTTCACATATGAAATCAGTGTGAACAAAGAACACAAGTTGATCACTACTGGACCGTACTCTGCCGTCCGACACCCTTCATACACGGCATTCTATGCCAGTGTTCTTGGATTACTGCTCATAATATGGTCTAGAGGTTCATGGCTGCGAGAGAGTGGGTTTTTGAACACACTGTTCGGGAAGGCTTTGATATCAGTAAGCATGTGTGGATGGGCATATGCCTTGCGGATGTTGGCGAAGCGAACTGCACAAGAGGATTCATTGTTGAGGCAGAAGTTCGGGAAGGAATGGGATGACTGGGCAGAGAGGGTTCCTTGGAGGCTTTTCCCTGGTATATATTAGTATGATACTGAGCAGAATTCAGTGTATACTTACTCGAAACGAGTCACATACCCTTCTAATAAGACAAGAAACCGTTCCCGTTGTCCCAGTCACTCTCGTGTTGTGTATTTGGACGTCTGTGACAAGCAGTTTAGCGCCGCTGAGCTTGAGCTTGAGGGCCGGCGAAACACACTGAACCAGACTGGTCACTCAAGTACTCAAGAGTCAATGCCTTTGCTTTACTCATCGCCTTTCATGTTCTCTTTGCGCGTTGCGCAAAAGATATGACTACGCTCTATTGAAATCATCACCGAATATTGAAGGAGGTGACGTTGACTTAAAAGCCTTGGAAGATTCAAGATGTCAGTCAGGCCAAGATGCTAATTACATTCGCCACAAAGAGGAGACACGTAAGAGTCATGTCCTCCCGTAACTTCCTGGATCCAGGGCGAATAATGAATTTTGTTATTCATTAGTCCCGACGAACAGAGGCATCCGAGTTTTCGTATGTTCAAAACTTTTCTTGTAAACTGTAGCCGCTGAGCGCTTCTTCAAGTAGTCAACAAAATCCCTCAAATTGCTTGTAGCAAGGTCGCAACGTCTCGTTGTAAATACACCATTGGTTGCCGGTGAATTTGTTCATGCCATCCAACTCAAGCGTTATCCTACTTTGGTGGCTATGGCCAGACGAAGTTTTATTAGTTTATACAGGTTTATACAGGTTTATACACGCTGAGTAGGTGCCGATTTCTTCTTTTTCACCTTCCAGACATCTCTCAACTTCCGCAGGGTCGATGAACCGTTGATTGCTGAGGGCTTTTTCATCTGAATGTTCTCCGGCCAGCCTTCAACGTTCAACTCGAACACGATGAGGACAATGTCGGAGTCGTAATTCACGTAGTTCATGACTATTCCAAGCTGCCCCATAAGTTATAACACGGCTCTGTTGGGTATACCAGTATGTTTGTCAGCGACTGCATCAACGACATTGAACTCTAAAACAAGCTTTGGGAGGAGTTGGCTGTCTGTGCTTCTCTTTGCTGGCTATGTGATTCCTTTAGTTCCTCACCGGTATTTCCCGTCACAGCGTGCGAAGGTGATCAGGTTCAGCAAGAGCAGCAAAAGCGTGTCGTGGAGGATATTCAACACGGTGTTGAAGCTGAACGCTGAACGCAACTCTGATTCGGTTCTGAAGACTGGAGACTCCAAGCATGTCGAGCGCCTGTAACATAATGTATACGACCTGTGACATTTTGCTACAATTTTGTGAACATGTAATTCACTGTGTACAATGGAGAAATATTGGCAGAACATAGATTCAGCACAAAAAGCACAGTAACGTAGGAGGCACCAGAAATACATAACCATAAGAAGCAAAGCACTTGAATCATTTTTAATCATATCTCGTGCCTCGTCTTCTCGGAGGGGTGCGCGACCGAGAACGAGGACTGCGCCTCCCACCACGACCTCCCCAACCTCCACCTCTTGCCGGGGGAGAATCACCGCCAGCTCCTCGTCTAGGAGGCGGCACGCGGCGGTCAGAACGATCAAAATCTCTGTCACCTCCACCTCGACCACCTCGACCTCGCCCAGATGGCGGATTCGATTCACCTCTCCAATGACCTCCACCCCTTCCAAGTGCAGGATTACCAGGACCAGCAACCGACCCACCCCATCCACTATCCCCCCTGCCACCAGTACCCCCAGATCTCCACCCACCAGACGCCCCTCCCTTGACAGAAAGTTCACTTGACATTGTGACGTTCTTTGGTAGCAGGACGGCAATCAGAAGGTAGTCCCCAGGAACGAACCTCAGTTCGTCAAGCGTGCGCTCTTCCCTTTCGCGCTCGGTAGGTTCGCGGTGCTCATTGTCAATGTCTTCGAGCAGACGAGGCGCGATCGCGTTGAGAGAACCTGGTTCGCCCAAGATGTCACGGGAATAGACCATCCCGAGTTCTTTTTGTGAGAACCGGCCTTTGTTACCAGAGTCTGCGTAGACTGTGCGGAAGGAGAAACGGGCGAGAGGGTGGCGGTATTCAGGGACGTGAGGAGCGGTGTTGCGGAGCGTTGTCAAGACTTCACGAAGAGTCGCGTTTTTCCTAGATCAATTCACTACAATTTAGATACCTTTTAAGCGTGTCTTGTAGTGATACTCACCATGTGAAGAGCTGCTGCTCGTCAGTTGTTGGAAGTGTCCCGTCTTCGAATAACGAAAGACGATGGAAACTTCCAATTTTTACGAATGTTCGGATGAGAAACGGAGCTGTCTAGGTCGAATTAGTGAGATTTACCGTATCATGAAAGAGAGATATCCGCACCTTATCTCTGGCGACGATAGGCTGTCCGCCGGGAGTCGTAGCGTCGACATCCATCTTCGAGTGCAAAGCAGGTGTGCAAGCTCGCAGTTGTCACGTCGGTCCTGTGACTCTTTGTAACATCTTTTGTAACTCGCAATGCATTTTGGCAGATTTTGGCGATCTCTTCTTGAAGTCTTCAACTCCCTTTCTTATTCAAAATCATCATCTCTTGGACCTTGGACCTTGGAAGAGGATACCTTAAGGAGGCCTAGTAGCCCAAGTGCAGTATTCAGTCGCCCTAGCCCCTCATAATCAATCTTCCGGCTGTCTTTCGGGCATCACTATCCAAAGAGGGGACGGCCATGTTGGTGTACAAGACTCTACATGGCACATATACTTATTGGTGGTACGCTGATTCACGAAAATGTAACACTCATGGATAACTGAAAGCCCCACTACAGCGGTCTCTCCGTGTGCATCGGCTGTCTTTTCAGTTTCTGCTTTCGCCGTTTGCTGCGGACTCGTCTCCTATCAGTATTTAGTTTTGAATCGGTTGAACCTCTCCGAACCAGCGCTCTGTTCATGCCAGTGCTGAGGATGAATGCATATGTAGCCCCATTCTGGTCGAGTTTCACAGCTGCCGCGCGTTGATGATATCTGGAAAATGATGGTATCTCTGGTAGTTCCTTTCAGATTCATAGACAACCCTGTGTTGACGCTATCCAGATAGGAAACTATCAATGATTGGTTAATGGTCTCACCTGCTCCAACTTGACGTATCATTTTGTTCGGTGAACTTGAAAGTTTGCTCTGTAGACCTATTCCAAAAGCGCATGTGAGGCTATACCCAAAATGAATTGCAGTCCACACTGGCTCTTGATATATCAAGAGGTTCACTGTAGGTTGCCTAATACTCACATACCATGACATCGGAGATCACTAATGAGGCCTCAGTTTAAGGTACTGGTTTGCTTCATGTTGCTATATAACATGGTCTTGCGCAAAACAACGATGAGGACTTCCGCATTCAAAACTATCATCAGCTTGGTTTGACGATGTCGAAAAGTATAGTCGCTCGTGACATCGCTGGAGATACATCAGCCATCATTGGACTTGCTATAGAATGGGGTCTATACGGTATGTCAAAGTTTCTCTATAAACTTCGTTACACTCATGAGACGTATCGCATCGCATAGGCTTTTCTCTAGTCATGTTCGGGGCTACTATGCGCACCCTTTTTGCCAATGCTGCATTTCACGGCACTCGGGTTAATCGAACGTTGGTTGGGATTGCGCTAATATTCTTCTTACTGAGCTCGTGTGTATGTATTGTCAATACAAGTCATTTTAATAAAGGCTCACCGCTAGCTCAGCATGTAATCATTGATATTGTGAGGGCTAATGAAGGTCTTGTCAATGAGCGAGATACGTTTCCTGGAGGCCCAAGCGCATTTTTCACGGATGTCAGCGTCCATTCAACATCTTGGTCCACTAAGAATAGTTTCTATTTTGTAGAAACTCTAGTGGCGGACGGTGTGGTGGTAATTACAATTATCTTATATTATTTCAATGGATTAAAATTAACTTGCTCGTATCACAGATATATCGGTGTTACGGGGTGTGGAAATCTGTGAGAATCATACTTCTCCCAATAGTTCTTTGGATGTCTGTTATCAGTGAGCTTCTCTTGAGATCAAATACATATTCACCATTGACAGGAATCATTCAGTCTCTGGGGCTGGAACACTGCACTCTTTCTCTCAAGGAGGGAATACCACGGTGTTCACCGCATCGCATGTAAAATGGATCAACGCATATTTCGCAGCAACTCTGGTAACGAACCTTGTTAGCACAGGTGAGCCTTTATGCATATGTCTAATGCTTCAGACGGGACCACAGGTTGCTGATATACTTCCAGGGTTGTTGGCATATCGTATATGGACTGTCAACAAGGCATCCGCTCAGTATCGTGTATTTAACCGAGCACTACCGTTTTCCTCTGTCCTCCGAGTTGTCGTTGATTCCGGTGTCCTCTACTCAGTTGCACTAATTGCAACGCTCATTGCCTACGCTCTCAAGTCAAATGTACAGTATATTTTCCTGGACAATGTGAGTATAATTCACTTTCTTCAGATATATCCAACGCCCCTCTCACAATAATGTTGATAGTTAATGCCCATTATGCCAATTGCATTCTATTTGATTATCATCCGTCTGAGTCACGCGAAGAGAAGGAATTTGGAGCTTCAGAAATCAACACTAAAAGCTGGCCGTTCCGAGGGACCTTCACATGGCACATCTTCCGAGGGGAACAGAGTCTACCCTTCAAAGCCACTGCAGATTCACGTAGCGCAGTTCTCGGAATCTGTGAAGGATCCAGACAGGAGGAGCTTGGCTGGGGATCAGAAGCCAGGTTCAGTTATACAGCTGGAAAGATTTGATTCCGAGTCTAACAGAGCTACCGAAATACACGCTCCCGTATGAAACTTGAGTAATGTATAGTACGTCTGGCCAACTTTCATGTACCGGTTACTAAGTATACATCCATTTCCTATGCCCCCCGGCGAACAGATGACAATGAAGCCACATTGTTTATTACTCATGATAGATTCGGCAGCATTTTGTGCTCATTTAAACATGTCAACTCATTTTCATGGGTTTTTTGGCATCACACTTTGGAGAAGCCGTTTGTTTCCATCAGTTGAGTCTGACAATTCAATGGCCGGCCGCGCTGAGGAGTTTTGAAACCCCACGATAACCCACAGATAGCGGTACATAAACTGCCTTAAGTAGCATCCCGCTAATGCATAAAAGCCTTTCAGGCCACTTACGACACCAACGCTGCATTCCATGTCTTTGTCCAAGGTCCCGTATCTGGTTCTGGGCGTAATATGCACCCGCATTGCGTGGACTCCTCCAAACCCTCCTGTAGCGAAGAGTGAGATTTCGGTTAAGGAGACTCCTTTTGTCGGAGGTCGTGCTTCGCAAATTCATTCGGCGAGTATATTAGCCATCCCCTCTGTGAATTAGGCTATTGATCTCTACTTACATTGTCAGATAGTGCCGCTCAGTTTACTCACAACCGAGGCATTGGCGATCGGTGCTAAAGTTTTGAGCTCGAACAGCCCGAACCCGCTACTTCCAGAGGTCCTCTCCATTCTCATGCCTAACGGGAATGTTGATGATCTTAAACCAAGCGTACCATTTTATGTCGGAATGGTCACTCTTTCGATTGCGGCCTACTTTCGGTGGTCCTGCTACAGGGTTTTGGGAAGGTTCTTCACATATGAAGTCACCGTGAAGAAAGAACATAAGTTGATGACTGCCGGACCGTACTCTGTCGTCCGACACCCTTCATACACAGCATTCTATGCCAATGTTCTTGGATTACTGCTCATAATATGGCCTAGAGGTTCATGGCTGCGAGAGAGTGGGTTTTTGGACACAGTGTTCGGGAAGGTTTTGATGTCAGTTAGCATGTGTGGATGGGCATATGGTTTGCGGATGTTGGCAAAGCGAATTGCACAAGAGGATTTATTGTTGAGGCAGAAGTTCGGGAAGGAATGGGATGACTGGGCAGAGAGGGTTCCTTGGAGACTTTTCCCTGGTATATATTAGTATGATACTGAGCAGACTACACATTCAGCGTACACTTACTCGAAACAAGTCATGTACCCTTTAAATAAGGTAAAAGACCGTTCCCATTGTCCCCACTACTCTCGTGCTATTTGAACGCCTATGACGAGTAGTTTAGCGCCGCTGCGCTTGAGCTTGAGGGCCGGCGAAACACACTGATGTGGCCGGTCCAGGCGGCTATATGTACTGCTCGCGGCTCAACCAGACTCGTCACTCAATATTTTTGCATTATTTATCGCTTTTTCATGCTCTCTTTGCACGTTTCCGCCGTTGCACATAAGATATGACTACGCTCCAGAGAATCATTACCGAATATTGAAGGAGGTGACATTGACTCAAAAGTCTCGGAAGATTCAAAAGACTCGGATGTCAATCAAGCCCATATGCCAACCACATTCGCCACAAAGAAAAGACACGTAAGAGTAATCATTGAGCTCTCCCATAACTTCCTCGATGGATAATGAATTTCGTTACTCATTAGTTCTAATGAACAGAGGCATCCGAGTTTCCGTGGTATGTTCAAAACTTCCCTTGTGAACTGTAGCCGCTGATCTTTTTCACCTCTATACACTTCTTTAGAGCCATCGGTTATCAACGACATCCGTTGAATTGCTTGCAGAGAGGTCGCTGCATCTCGCTGTAAACACACCATTGGTTGCTGGTGAACTTGTTCTGGGGCGTTATCGTACTTTGGTGGCTATGGCCGGACGAAGCTTTAGTCTATACACATTGAATAGGTGCCGGCTTCTTATATCTCTCCCGCCCTTGCTTTATGTGAGATCCTGACATGTCGCTGTTGTATACATCCAATTTCTTATATAGTAAAACCCGCTTTCGCAGCTGGCGCATACCCTTCTCCTAAAAGCGATTATGGAAGCTCAAGCGCTCTCGCTACAGCAAGTCTTAATTCCGACGCGGACCTCATTTTTAAGCATCATTCAAATTGCCGTCCTATACTGACCTATATCAAGATCTGTCATTCTATTTACATATACGCCGGTATACCATGGGAAACCTGTGGGAAACCAGTGCGGCAAGAGCCAAGTCAGTCGACGTTCAAGCCCGTTCAAGCCCGTTCAAGTGATACTCATAAGCAACTATTGAATGACAGCGCTTTTCCACACCCATTCTGCATACATACTTCTGGTATTTCTGATCATCTTCCGACCCGCTGATACTGATGAGTCGGATTAGTATCAGGAGAGATCATCAAGTTGTATGTCCCACCGCGATTTTGTTGAGCCACGTCCCAGAATAATAGCTAGTTTGCATTTAGATTCAATCCAGTGTGAGCCGAGGCCTCACGTATCATGTCTGGCTTTCAATTTTCACCGAAGCAATTCACATACCCTTGACATTGTTCGGGGATTCGGGTTCTCGAGTTAGGTCATCTTTTCTGATCTGAGTTAAATACGGTGCGCGAAGCTCTCTGAGCCTCGAGGCCTTAAGGCCTAAGGTATGTAAATATCATCTTTTGATGTTCTCGTGACTACGTTATTCTTGGTGCGTAAGGTTATTTGAGCGCACCCTCTCCAGCTGGGTACGTGTTCTTCGCCCTCAATGTCCTTGACCAAGGTACCACTTTTAGTTTTAGGCGTAATATGCACCCGCATTGCTTGGACACCTCCGAATCCTCCTGTATCAAAGAATGAGATTTCGGTCAAGGAGATATTCGTAGGGAGTCGTGCTTCGAAGATTCATTCAGTACGTGAACCAGTAACTACTCCTTAGAATGTTGAAGTCTCACCTCTGTGTATGACTAGCTCGTACCGCTCGGTATACTTACAGCGGAAGCGCTTGCAATAAGTGCGAATGCTCTATATTCGCGCGACCTCGCCCAATCCATCTCCAAATATCTTCCAGCAATAGTCTCCTCTCTCATGCCAAGAGGAAATGTCAACAGTCTACAAATGACCACACCATTTATTATCGGGATGACGATTCTCTCCTTTGGGGGCTTCTTCAGATGGACTTGCTATCGCGCTCTAGGAAGATTCTTTACATTTGAAATCAGTATAAACAAGGAACATAAATTAATCACTTCCGGCCCATACTCTATTGTTCGGCATCCCTCCTACACTGCGTATTTCGCCAATTTGCTTGGTCTACTGCTCGTAATGTGGTCTAGAGGCTCATGGTTGCGAGAGAGTGGGTTTTTGGAGACGGTTGGTGGGAGGGTTTTGATGTCAGCGAGTATGCTTGAATGGATATTCGCTTTTTGGTCATTACTAAAGCGACCGCAAGCTGAAGATAAGTTGTTGAGGCAGGAATTCGGAAAGGAATGGGACGAGTGGGCGGAGAGGGTTCCTTGGAAGCTTATTCCGTTTATATACTGAATGAATGAATATCATTTCTTCTCAGAGCTTCATTTGTGTACAAGTTGTTCAAATAACATTAAAAATTAATACAAGCCGGGTATTAGTTTCCAAGGAACCCTTTCCTTCCATTTCTCCCATTCTCTTCCAAAAGCCCTTTTCAAAACCTTGTCTTCCTCCGTCATGAAGACCAAAAATCTGGCAGGAATTGATAAAGACCATAGTATATCCAGTATCACAACCAGTTTTCCCAAATTCATATCGAGCATACCGCTTTCCCGCACCCAAGACCCCTCCCCATAAAGGATCATAAATACTCCTAATTGAGTGACATACCAACCTGTATAGGCTGGGTGGCGAACGATACCATAGGCGCCATGCGTAATTAGCTTGTGATCTTTTTGAACGGAGACTTCAAAGACAAAGTGTTGTCCCAACATTCTGAAGCAGTGAATTCGCAGCGTGGTTCCCAAAATAACGGCCAAGAAGCCGATGTAGAATACAGTACTTGGCTCCAGGTTTCGATAGTTCTGGCTCACCAACAAGGTGGAAAGCGGGTTGTTCTGTATTAATTCACTTCTGTCATCCCCTGGAGGAAAACCCGTATTGATGAGAATCGTGAGCGCCTCCAGGCACAGGAATGTAATGGGGATGTACTTGAGGTATAGTAAGTATAATGTTACTGAGTATATACCGCAATGCAATTCTGAGTCATTACTTACAGTTTTTAGCGTTGCTTCTGCAGCACCGGATCTTGTTCTGCGAAACCGCACTTTACCCTTTTTTAAGGGAGAGCTGGGCGGTGTCATGGAGAATGATATACAAAAAGCTGTTGTGAGAAGGCATAAGGCCTTGAACAAGCTCATAGCAGACCTAGGAGATGTTCCAACGTTCATGGCTTCGGGCTTATATATCTGGCTGCTAGAAGCAGAAAGATCAGCTGAGGAGCTATATTACCGTCATCCTGGGTCATGAGAGATTTCAGGGAAGTTATATTTGTCGCGCTTCGAAGCTCAGTAAAGCCGAGCGCCAGCTGCACTGAGCGCTGAGACATCACGTGCTGGGAAAACACGGATTGCCAGGGATTGCCCGCCGGTCGCATTTTCCTTTAGATTGTATCGACTATCATCCTTCTTTCGTCTGCTTACATTCTGGCTCACGACCATCGAATGTAGCAAAGAACTAATCTCTAAGCTTCAAGTCGCGGTCGCTTCCATGGAGTCGCGCAAGTTCAAATACAGACACCTGAATCATCGACAGAGAGGAGTATCGCACTCTGGATACATCTAGAATTCAGGAGCCGGCGTCACATGAAGCTACAATGAACGTTCAACAATCAGATCTACCGTGAGCATGCAGTGAAAAGGTGTGGTACTAGATGAGCGCGTAGTGAGCCTACTGGAAATCCGACGAAACACATCCATGGTCTTTCCATCCCTTTCAACAAGAACACCTGAATTCACTGGTTCGAGTGAAAACATGTCAATGCTTTCCGATCCGTGTAGATCCATTCTATCGCAATCGAGTACAAGACCTTACGAACCCGCTGTTGCGCAACGACTTTCTTGCCCAGTACTTTTCACAGAAGTTGACGTTGAAGTCAGGGACTATCTTCTGCGATGCTCTCTCCTATACGTCACAACCTGCTTGTCATTCGAACACACCGTTGTACCAGCCGACAGATGCTCTCAGATGCTCGTACTCGGGCTAAACTTTGAAGACTTGGACCCAAGCCGGTCAATATACCTGCCTACCTACCTACCGAGTCGACCACTTTTGCCACTTATAAGTAGATACATACCTGCTTCTAAGCTGCTCTGTACAGTGTATTATCAACATGTAATCCCTGTGGTATCAGAAAGAACATATTACATACATATATGTAGAATCTAGAACTTCAACTTGAAGTTTGTCGCCCTGCAGCTGGCCTCGGGCACGGGCTGAGCGCTTCGGTAAATACGTGGTATCCATGCTTATCGGGCCGACTCTCATGAAGAAGTCACGTGCTGAAAAAGTACTACATTGCCTGCCGTCCATTTCTCCAGAGCCTTCAAATTCGACTCTCATTTTTGCTTCATGGCCACTTTGAGCATGTGTTCTGCAATGAATTATCTATTAGTGGGTCTCTCGTGAAACGAGAGCTTTCAAATTTTCAAGGTCACAATCTGGATGTTTCTGTAATTTCAGCTGTCGGTGCCGCAGTGGTATGTGATAAGCATCCTCGAGGCTAATTAGGGCTGATTCTTCAGGTCTTATCTCGCACGGATAGTATTTGTTATCTCCTTATTTTTTCTATAAAACAGCATTGGCCGGCGACCTTCCCCTCGAAGTTCCCAACATGCCTGATCATCGGGGTTACGAGCTTTTGAAAGGTGATGCTGAAATTCCAGCAGTCTCCGAGGCCCCTGCGCCATCGCGCCGCAAGCGATTCCAGCTAGTTTTCGCCGTTCTTCTGGCCACGATCACACTATCTGCACTCTTTCTTCCCTCGGACGATATACCTCTGGAATCATCATTTCTCGGTTCAACCTCTTTGAAGCAGTGCGCTGCTCCTCGTCCTCCTCCGGCGAAACCGCCTGCACCAATAAACATCTGGGCATCTCTCACCGTGAGTGAGACTACTGAAATCCAACATTGGCTCGAGGCTCCTGAGAGGAATTTGAATCTCACCAGAGGAGCTGACGCTGCGCTTTCAGATAACATCATCTTCATTATCGAGAAATACTACCCACCCAAAGCCGAAGCGCTTGCGTATCTCGCCTCTCCGAACACAGTCAGTCCTCCAGACAGATACGCTCGAGTGACCATTCAACACGGAGCTGCTGCCAAACCTTTCGTTCGTGATTATCTTGTTGGGCCTCTTCCCATCGGTCCACAAACGACGATGAGACATTTAAAGGAGATTTATCACACGGATGACATTCCATACAATGCCAGAGGATTCGTCACGCCCCATGAACTGACTCAGATGTGGACATATATTACGCCTGAGCTACAAGATGCTATGGAGGTATGTCGATCTACACTTGATATACGATGAAGATTGATTGACGACCACTGTAGGACCTCTTTGGCGCCACTGCACGCGGGCATGACAACGACACTCTCATCAGCGGTGGGAGTGGTCCATTCAGCTTTGACGGAAAGAATAGGCGAATGTGGTTATCATGGAAGAAGAATCTTCCTGGGCCATGGCTCCACCCAGTCAATTTCTTCCAATACGTCGATATGTCAGGGACCGATCCTTCTCAATGGAAAATTCTCAAAGTCAATTCAACTATATTATCCCTTTACCGTCACTTCTAACAAAATATTATTGTCTAGATTGTTTATAACCACCAAATCTTCGACAGTACCGAAGACTTCCTCTCGGCATTCCGAAACGGTACCCTCGCACGACTTCCCGAACGACCAGACACAGACGATGTCAGTTGGACCACCAGGAAGCGTGTCGGCACCCCGCGCGACCTCGATCACCTCCCCGGCCCTCGTCAGGTTTCTTTCGCCGGTCTGAGATTTAGAGTCGACCGCGCGACTCAATACGTGAGCTGGATGGGATGGGGGATGTACCTTGGCTTCGACAGAGACATGGGATTGAGTCTCTGGGATATTACAATAAAAGGAGAGAGGATTATCTACCAGGTGCGCCTTTTCTACTCAGCATTCAGGGAGTGTTGTTTTCTCATGGTATATGCATCACCCTCCCAGCTAGCACCTCAAGAGGCTATCGCACAATATGGTCCGTCTGGCTTTCTCTTTCGTTTCCTTTTTAGCCTTCTGATTCTCTTTTCGTTCGTTAGCTGGTAACGACCCAATGCAAACCACCACTGCCTGGCAAGACCGCTACTTCGGTATGGGCTCGTCTGTACGAGACATGCTTCCAGGCTACGATTGTCCCTACGAAGCCGTATATCTCCCTGCGACTACACGCTCGAGTCTTGGAAGTATGACACGCGAAAAGGCTATCTGTGTGTTTGAGCAGGACACTGGCAGGCCTATCACGAGACACACGGGGTATCTGGATGGTGAATTCGGCGCGGTTAAGGGATACATGTTAACTGTGAGGAGCATTAGTACGGTTGGAAAGTAGGTTCCCTTTTTCATTGGTGTGGCGAAAATGACTGGGTGTTAATATGCGGACGCCTGTTTAGCTATGACTATGGTGAGCGACATTCCAGGCTTTTGGATGTATATATTCCTCTAAATGCTCGCTCTTGTGTACTTTCTAAATGTAGTGGTATGTTGTGATATCTCTGGCTTCGAACGTTACGCTTATGACAGTCTTTCTCATAGTTCGACTATATGTTCCACCTGGATGGCACTATCGAAGTTCGCATTTCTGCTTCCGGCTACCTGCAGGGTGGCTACTGGGAGCCCAAGCAGGAAGGGTACGGAGGTAAAATTCGTGATACAACAAGTCAGTACCCACTCCCTTTTTCCGTGATTGATTAATTCTGACAATTATTACTAAATATAGTGGGAAATCTTCATGACCACGTCATCAACTACAAGTGCGAAAACATTCTCTTGTTGTCGAATTCCAAGGCTCATAATAACTTCATGATCTAGAGTTGATTTCGACATCGCCGGCTTAGAAAACACCTTAGTCGAGACCACTACCAGCCAAGAGGAAGTTGAGCAGCCGTGGTTTGACGACGACGAATGGGGCAGCACCGTCATTCAGCAAAAGATTACTAAACGGTACATTGAGAACGAGAACGAAGCACTGTTGAGGTACCCTACCAATTTTCAGGGTGGATACTCCATCGTCAACCAAGCTAACAAGAACGCATGGGGATACCCTCGTGGGTACGCTGTTCATCCTGGGTACTCACCTGTTCACAATGTACGTTTTTTTCCCATTTTTGACTCGTTCGAAATACAATGTGATAGCTGACACAACCTTAAGACTGTCGTTGGCTCCAAACGGCTCCTTAACAACGCCAACTGGGCACGATATAATCTGGCTGTATCGAAGCGTAAGGAGACTGAGCCGTCTTCAAGTTCGATGTGGAATATGAATCTTCCCGGCGCGCCTACGGTCGACTTCCACAAATTCTTCGACGGGGAGAATATCACGCAGGAGGATTTAGTTGCGTGGATCAATATTGGAATGCATCACTTGGCAAGTGGAATTTTTTTTTTCCTTGCTGTGAAGTGTAGAGGAAATGACACCTTATTTTCCTATCCTTTAGCCCCAAGCGGAAGACTCGCCTAATACGAAGACGAATATCGCTGCCTCCAGGTGAGCATATTCTCTTATAGCGCAGTTCGGGTACTGATGTCTCGTCCTACCTCTTAGCTTCATCCTCACTCCGCTAAACTACTTCGACTCCGACATCGCCATGGAGTCGAGCAACGCCGTTCTTCTCACTGCACCCACGAAACCCGGTGACCCCTTCACCTACAACGATTACGGTGTGAAGCAAGATTTCACTTGCATCCCTGAACAACCTGAGCCGTTCGAGTATTCGACTTTCAAGGCGTTTGATGTGGAGGGTAGGTTGCAGGCACCGGAGAGCGTTGAGGAGATGAGGAAGATGGCGGAGATGTATCATAGAATCAAGCTGGAGCTGTGAAACTTTGGATAGTGCTAGGTTGTGGGGCGGATCTGAGGAGGAGGAGGAGTTAATAGAGGAGTTATGCTCATGCACTATATGTAAAATGATCCTGAAATAAATCTATCCCTACACGTTTAGGTACTGAATAGTACTGCACATGGGTTGGTTCTAACAATGCAAGTTAATTGCAACATCCATAGCTTCTCTACTTCGACTGGGAAAGGATACGCCATATCAGCCACAGTGCCCACCGCTTCGGTAACCACTGCAGCAACACAATGGACAGTGTCGATTGGTAACTTCCCAGACGCATACGAGAAGGGGGGTTCTTCGCCAATATTGCGCGCACAGCGCGTTCAGCGAAGTCTACAGGGTCCATCGAACCGTATCTTTTGGACTGAGACGTATACATCGCGTGAACGATGGATCCGATGAAATTCTGGTAAAATGAGGTGGGCGGGAGAGTGTATTTCTGCGCAACGGCACCTTGATGCTGGAAATTATGACTGTTCAGAAGATGGGTGGTGCAAGAGGTATGCCACACGACGGACCTTTACTATGTTGCTCGTTACTGCACCCGGGTTGATCAGCATGACATCGACACCGAGAGGTTGACATTCCATCATCAGTGTTTCTGTGTATGCTTGAAGAGCTGCTTTGCTTGAACTGTATATGCCTGTCCAAGGCGTGCTAACCTACACCAGACGCCCATTTGAGAATTTTCACTTCACCGCCAGAGCATTCTTCGTTGCACTTACCTCGGCACGCACGGACCCAATGGCTACCACAAGACCTTTACGGCGTTCGGCCATACGTGGTACTACAGCCCGTGTAAGGCGCATGAGGCCGAATACATTCGTGTCGAACACCTTTTGCGATTTTTCCGTTGGGACGTCGAGTAGCGGCGCTGCATTATCAGAGAATCTCCACCCTCAGTCTATGTGAATCAAACTATCCGCTCGTTACTCACCTACACAATGTATCCCGGCATTCGAGATTACGATGTCGATCCTCCCATATTCGCTATAAATTGTCTCGACGCCAGCTTTGACCGAATCATCACTTGTAACGTCTACCGCTAACTTCTTGATATTTGGATGGCCTAAACTGGACATCGTGTTCAGAGACCTGGAGCTGGCGTATACGATACATCCTTTTCTTGCTAGGACAATCGCTCTAGACGGTATGAAAAGTTTCAACTTGTGAGATATGCGACCATTGGTTACAAAATTGAAAACTTACAATGCAGCACCAATCCCTCCATCACTGCATCCTGTAATAAAGACGATGCGTCGAGAATCCATCCTAAGCTGCTTGGAAAATGACTTGAAGGTCAAATTACATCTTGACTCCTACTTAGTGACTTTTTAACTGATCGAAGGCATGCCCGAAAGAAGAGTAGGCCCGGCGAACAGGCAATTCAGTCACCGAGCCCTGAGACTCAGAGAGGTGAGTAGACAATTTCATCTTCCGTGAGAGAAAAGGGAGACAAAGGTGGTGAACAGAATTCAGGTTTAACCGACAGGGATAGGCTGAATCACCGAGGTACCGACCCGAGTCGGACCATAGACTCGCTTTGAATTGCTTATTAGCTGACCACTGGCCGACCAGTAAGCAAGCGAGTGTCCAAGCGCTCACTGCTAATCAACGGACTGTATTTCCACCTCTTGAGCACTGGTTACCCGACATTACCTGAAGGCCAGGAAGCAAATTGCAATACTGAGCAGTGCCAGTAGCGAGACCAGCTCTAAGCCTTATAGCTGTACTAGTAGCTGATTTATTGTATACAATTGACATGAGTCGACTTTCTACGTTCTAAATGTTCACGAATCACTACCAACAATGTCAGCACCCGGTAAGAGCCAACGAAATGTTATGCTCAAGCGGACGCTTCGTTCAATCCATCTCCCACTCTTCTCGTCGCCATCGAATTCCGAAACAAAATCTCGCTTCCTTTTGTCTATTCCATGTGTCCACAAGAACCGCGCATCGCCTGACATGACAATAACGCTGCCAGGTGGAAGGTACACGTCGTAGACCGATCGTGTATCTTCCTGATTATCATGAGAGCTTCCATTGCCGCTTGAAGTGCCGACCGCGACGCCATCGCGTTGAAGCTCTGTAGTGAAGTCCTGCTTGACAAACTGCATTACACATCCGCCAAGTAGACTGACCCCGACAATACCGTCGCCGAACCGTCGAAGAAGATCGACATGTGCTGTAATACCTTCCCCGGGCTGGTAAAGGTTGATGATAGCCTGGCGGGCTTGAGTGGGGTTGCGAGGAAATATCAGCTCGTGAATATCTGGTGGCAGTACGGGTCGGAGAAGCTGGGAAAGTGTCAACAGAAGATCTATCAGGGGTGGTGGTATGCCAGCATGACCATGAGTTGGGGGCGGCGAGGCAGAAGTCTCAAAACCCGAAGGATCCCAGCTCGAGGGCGCGCGACCGAACAACATCACTTGGTTGACATTCGGTGAAGAAAAATACGTCTGAAGACAGTACTGCGCAACCAGATCTGCTAGCTCGTCGGGAAGCTGCAGCGAAGGGTCAAAGAATAACCCAGGTATGGGTGGTAGTGTTCGCCAAGCGGGCGAACGACAGTCAGGTAATGGCGAAGAGACGCCAGTTAGGTGATGCGTAGGTGATAGCTCGACCTCCGACGTGGTTTCATCAAACAGCGAGTCTTTATCAGAAACAGAAGAGAATAAAGAATCAGTAGATTTCCTTTCCAACGTTTCCGTGGCAGAGCAATGCGTGTCAATAAGGTGCGAGTTGTCGTCAGGTATTAGGATCAACAAATTGGGTCTCTTTGATGCTCGGCCAGGGCTCCCACTCTTGGAGATTTCATGCAGAGAAGCAGAGACGCGTTTCCTCTTGAGATTCATCGAGCTTTCAGGATCGACGGACGATTCCGAGTCTTGCATATGAGAGCAAGACCTTCGATGCGAATGCCGACGATATCTACAGCGTAGTAGTGGAAGCAGAGAAAGTGAGAAATATTTGCAGCGACATACTGAGATATATAATACAGGGAGCCCGCTGACACAGGGGGCTCAAGTGTGAAGGAGGTTGAGTTACGAACGAACACAAACGATGACCCCGCCTATTGTTACGTAAGCTTCAACTTGTGGGCATACTGACACTCGTAAGTCCTTTGAATTCCGATTCGCTCATGACAAAGGATGCTACGTTCATTTCCGGTGATGCATCTGTCAATGTTAAAAATTATCTTTTGGACATATCAAACCGCAAAGTTCTGTTTGAAGAGCGCGCGCTGGACCTGGGCTGCTTTCGATAACCTTTGCTGACTCTAGATCTGTCGAAAGAATAATCATTTTTGAGGTATCGATACAGAAGAACTCAACGGACCCAATGAAAGAAGAGGGGAGATTTGTTTGTAGATCGAAAGTGGAGGAAGGTACGTTCACTCCTGTATTCGCTTGTATTCCGTCACTTATCGGCCGTTTGTCTGGTTAGATACTTGGAAATCTGCATGGCGGATGCTCATCTCTCTTGATTGACTTGTAAGTTTAGCCTACGACTCACCTCACAGTTGAACTAATTGTACACCAATAGGTGCTCAGGCCTGGCTATCATAGCGCTCGAGATGCATATCACCGGAAGTGTCGAAGTGGCTCCCAACGTGTCTCAAGCCATGAATATAGTTTTTCAAGCCCCAGCCGCAATGTATGTATAGGCTTTGCGTTGAAGAATCACGAATGCTCGGCCTTCTTGTCTGCTCAAGAGGCGAAGAATTGAAAATCATCAGCAGCGCATTATCTTTAGGCTCTAGAGTCTTGTCTGCGAGGGCGGAGGTGCGTGTCTAGTCTAATTTCGCGTACACTGGGTGATTCCCCTCCTCCATCGACGAGTAGATCTGGAGCGAGACTCATCGACGGCTGGTAGCATCTGGTACTCATATCACGATGACTCCATCGCAGCCGTTAGAAATCATTTCGAGGATGTGAAACATACGTAAAGATTCTTCCGTTTGCCCCCGCCTTCGACGCGTGAACATGAATCGCCGTCCTTTTCATCTTTACAACATATCATATGCATCATCGTTAAGTTTGCAAGTTCACCTTTTACGCTAGGAGTGCTTAATTTTTGACGCATATAGCCACCGGCTTCGGTCAAAGTCTACCCGAACTGCCATCAAACTCGCCTTTTTTAACCTGTATGTATTCAGGGATCATCTCTCTTTCACCACAACCAACACCTCCCCTCCTACCAGCTAATATTCTAATAGGAATAATCCATGAACACAGACGTTCGTAACATTGGTGGTAACGCGCCGGATACTATCAAGAGGCACTTTCTCGATCCAGTGCGACTCTTTAGCGTGTACGGCAGCGGGAGTGTCCATCTTAAGCAAGCTTTCGCCGACACCGTAGTGGCGCGAATCAAGTTCATTGACGTGTCGGTTACAAAGAACGCGATGGAACCTACAAGGGACACAGCGACGGTGATATGTACGATGAAAGTGGAGGAAGGTATATCATCCGCCGTTCGTTTGAGTACGCATTCACTCTTCTGACTCGTCATTTGTGTAGATATGGTTAATGGGGGAGGCAACATTCATGGGGCATGCTCAGCGCTTTTAGTGGACTTGTCAGTATTCCTGTATCTTTCCCTTTATTTGTTCGTATTCATATCATCGTTCGATAGGTGTTCTACAGCTGCTATATCAGCTTTGACAATGGCTACAAACGGCACAAGCGGACCAACTGTCTCACAATCGATGAATATCGTATATCACGCCCCAGCTGGATTGTGCGTACAAATCCGAGCCAGTATTTGATTCGGGAGGTTACTACAACTCAATATTTGTGTGATCCACAGGGGAGAAGAGCTACGCATCGTCAATACAACGATGTCGGTGGGTAAGAGAATCTTGACTGCTAGAACCGAGGTAGGCAGTTATCAGTTCATCGCTGAGTGGCATGCAGCTTAATAGTGCTAACACTCGTCCTCTTCCATAAAATTAGATATGGAGTAGCACTCATCATCGTCTTGTCTCATCCGGGGTACATGTCAAGATGGCGCCTTCAATAAAGCCGGAAGTCTCAAAGATGTAGACCGCCCGGCTGCTTTACATATTTGAATTTGGCTCGGCTTTTGAAGGTATCACTTGATTCGGTCTTACTACATATCTTCAACACAGAACATAAGTATAGGCCGCAGTGAAGCCTGTGAAGGGGATGGTGGCTACAGACTGGTGATCACAATGTAGTGTGCTTCGATATGGAATAAGGTGAGATTTATGTGTAGCCCGGGGTTGTCCATTGCCAGTCCACTTTCTAGAGGAGCTCTATGTATGAGCAACGCGTTTCTTTGTTTCCCGAAGCTTGTCGCTGGTGTTTTTTGAGCCTATTAGTATTGCGCCCTTAACAACGGAGTGTGGTCTTCAATTCACTTTGAATTATCCTAAGTAGTGCCAGCTTTGTTGACGGTCCGCCCGAAAGGCTGAGTTCTCAGCAAGTTCTTAAAGAGAGTCAAAGAATGATATTCCTCTGAATATGTCTCACTCTGTATAAGTATCCCTCTACTATACCGGACCTCTCATTCAACCAGCAATTCAGTCAGGTACATACTTACCCGGAGGTATGGTTTATCGTTTGTTGAAAAACTGAATTCCAAGCGTGAGAACCTACCCTTATCGCGGGCTAGCAGGCCCGCTGTCTGTGATGCTCAGCTGCCACTATCTAGACTACTAGCCTTCAAATTGCCTTAAAGAAGCCAGACCATGTGTGTCCAAGCCACGGCCCCTTCAAAGAGATCCACTTTGAATTGCGGAGCTTATCCCCTCCGTTCGAGTCTCTCTGACTGCGACTTAGGCCAAGAGTATCGGTAGCTAGGGTCAAGACATGTCTCGAGGTCCAGCACCAGAAAACAACCTGGTTTCTACTCTAGATACAGCTATAGGGGTCGACGAAGACGATATCAAGTCAGATTCGAATGACCAGGATTCTGTGTCTAAGGATGTTCCGCAAATTCGCAAACGTTCTAACGGGAACTCGGGTTCAAAAGGTGTGACGTTCGTGTCGACGATAACGAAGGATGAGCCGGTAGTGACGAGGAGGGAACTTTGGAGCTACTATTGTGAGCTTCTACACACTTTTCTCATATAAACTTACCCTCTAACTGGGTCACGTTTTTCGGTTTGCAGTGTACTACAATGGTGACAATGTATGTGATTTACAACTAGAAATGCGGTTTTCATGTACTTACTATGACTGCATGGTACCATAGGGCGTCGGACCGAATGGTTACTCGCTGACACTGTTCC